>JAAEAF010002073.1:0-147001 GCA_011037195.1 Triatoma infestans
CACTGCCTGAAGTAGTAAGAAAACGAAATTTTGAGCTTCCAATGATTCGTTTTTCGTTTTTGAGTTATTTTGTTCACACCCACATTATTTTCGCACCGAGGAGGCCACAAAAACACGCACTTACCGATGAAAGCTCAATTTGTAGAACTTGACATAACCTTATAGCATAAAGAGAAAGTAAGAAAAAAAAAACTGACTGAAGGATTGTTAACATGTTCAAACCTGTTCAACAGTGGTATGTTTTTATAATATTTATTTGAAAATATTACAAATCATCTTTGTTAAGTAGAAAGATATATTAGTTAAACGTATAGCTGACATGTTTACAAAATAATAATAATATGAAGAGGTTGTTTTAGGTGAAGGTTATGTCTTCATTATTACTGTTATAACTTCATCATCTAACGGTCCCTTTCACTCTTAAAAAACTGGTTTAGAGGTTTCTTTTTATATTTTCTAAAGTTAATGTGACTTATTAGTATTACTGTTTATTACTTATTGATTGTTTATTTTTAAATATTTTCAAATGTTAACGAACTAGTAAAACACTTGAAGATCACTTGTTCTCATAATTAATTTTCGATCAGTCGGAAATAGATTTTACAGAACGTTGTTTTTTTCAAGTTCTCGCTATTTCGTCGAAAATGGCTCCAGAGATTTTCTTTAAACTCGGTATATTAACTAACTACACATGTAAGAGCTCTTCATTTGAAATAATTCTCAGGAAAATTCATTTAAGGTTTATTTATTTTTTTTTTATTCTAGCAATTAGTATTTAAAATTGAGTTTGTTATTATGGTTTTAACCGTTGGTGAAAAATAAAATAAAAAAACCAAGCAAACAGAAATAATAGCACTGTTTACCCTTTTTAATGGAATGTAACCAAGTAAAACTTAACTTACAAATTGAGATAGGACGTGACTTCCTACGTCGTGTCACTGCCTCAAGCACTCCGTTTCTTTGGAAATAAAAGAAGAGAAATAAATAGTAAAAACTACACCTACATTCCGTTAAAGGAATCAAATTAACTGTTTTTTGATGTATTTGCAGCTGCGCCTTATCGGGAGTGTAACTGTTTTTTTGATATTTTCTCACAAATATATATTGTTTATAATGTACTTCAATTAGGTTTTTCTATTTATCTTGCATATATTTTACTTTTACAAGACAGAAAATAAATAAATAATAAAAATATATAAATAAATCCCCGCAGGGGGTGGTTGACCCAAGCAACCACCTTGGGTGCAGCAAACCCGCAGGACCAAGCACAGTAACAGTGGCCATTCACCAGAACAAGGCACACAACACATTACTCATACACAAAACCATCAAAAGAACATATTCTTGGGCTACCTTCCCCTAAAAAATAGATATAAAGCCGAGAGGAGTAATCCTCAAAATCCTTGGTTCAGTTGACACTCCCATCTCAGAAAAAATCAAACGTTACGAATCTTAAAAAAGAAAAAAAAAAACCGGTAGAATTCAAGGGTACGGCATATGCGAGGAAACAGATTATTGAAACTGGTCTCTTGGAATGTTAGGAGCCTCTAACAGGCCGGAGCATGTAGAAACGCAAGAAAAAGAACTTCCAAAATATAAAATCGATTTAGCTCCAATACAAGAAATTAGATGAAAAACGTCGGATAAAATTAAGCTTAAACATTATACAATGGGAACTTGTGGAAGTTCAGAACGTAATATTTTTGGAACTGGCTTTATAATTAGGAATGAAATAAAGCATTTACTGATGAGAGTAAATGCTGTTAATAAACGAATATGCAGCATTAGGTTTAAAGTAAGTTCCAAAACGTAGCACAGGTTTTTATACTTCCATCCCTAACTGACTCCTTAGCGGGTGAGCTCGGCGGTTGTTGTTCTCCCCTCCCAGTTCTTGGATAGCTTGTGTGATAGGTAGGTGCGTTACCCCTCAAGTGACGTCTTAGTGACTTAGTTGTGAGCTATATGATGGGGTTGCAGGCAAGATATGGCTGCAGGCTATTCCATTTGTATGTTATCTAAGTCGGTTAGGATGCCTATTATATAGAACTTTCACCGGAGTAAATGATTGGTTGCTAGCTTCAAATATAACAGTCTGCGTTCATTTTTTCTGATTTAAATTATCAGTTATAATGAAGAAAACTGATTCATATTTGGACCTACTATATTTTTTTTTTTATATATTAAGGCGCGTCAACATTATGGGCATTGGCGCGCGGAGCTTCCTCAGTGCACTGGCAGCCTCCGGACAGTATTCTTTCGTTACAGACAACACTGTCCATCACCGGATAGTGAGCTGTAGAGGCTCCTAGGAAGAAAAAATCGAAGGGTAGCACAGCTGGACTCGAACCCGGTCCTCCGCGTGGGAGTCCAGTACGCTAACCTTCCCACGGACCTACGATTGATAATGTATTCTAGTTACATACTGATATGTTAAATCTGAGAAATTTTCTCGATATCAACAAATTTCATATAAATATTTGTAAGATTCGATATCCTTGTATAATTTTATAGAAGGATAATTTAAAATTGTTAATTCGAATAGCATATTGATAAAAAGATTGAAAAGGAGATGAAAATGAGACTTAAAAAAAAAAATCTGGTGTGAATCACTCACATAACTTTTTCTTACTATAGTTTTTAAAATAAATAGTGATTAAACAATTTTACAGTTAATATACCAAATTTAAATCAATTCGTTGGTGTTTTAAGGAGAAAATCACAAAAACTGTTCAGTAAAAACACACTTCAGGTTTATTAATTTTTATTGAAACTCGGAATTTTGGCAACCTATTTATTTCTAATTAATTTTTTTAGATGGTAGAATTGTATAATCAAGTATGATAGCACTTTAGATAAAAAATAACCTCACCCCTCCCCCGAAAGACCCCATAAATGACCTTACCAGGAGAAATGTTACAAATAAAAGTTGTAGCTTTTTATATCTGGTAGTCACATATCAAATTTAAAGAAAATAGTTGGAGCCGTTTTAGAAAAAAAAAGCGGAAAACTGAAAAATACTTTTCAGTAAAAACGCACTTCCGGTCATCTGATTTTTTTCAAACTCGGAATTTCAACAACATATTTAATTCTATTAATATTATTTAGATGATAGAATTGTATATAAACTGAAATAGCCTTTAAAAATTGTTGGAGCCATTTTTGCGAAAATCGCAAAAAAGTGAAAAAAAAAAAACATTCATTAAAATGGTACGTTCGATTGAGGAATTTTGTCAGATCCCATGGTGATACCAAAACGGAATATCAAGTTTGAAGTTTCTACGATTTTTCGTTTTTGAGCTATGCTGTTCACATTCGTACACCATTTTCAGACCATTTTCTAAAAACCACTTTTTTTGGATTCAGGGGACCTCAAAACGGATATTTCCGGTGAGTTCGTGATATAGAAAATTGGTCATGATTACAATACCTTCTGCTAGGAGTAAGAGAATGTAAAAATGAGGTGTGAAACAGTCACAAGAGATTTCCTCTTACTAAAATTAATAAAATTTAATTAACAAATTTTCCATTAATTAACAAAGTTTACAATGTTTGGTTTGCCTGGCCTTAAAAAGAAAGTAACATGGTTTATGCTTATATAAATACCTGAGCGGATTGTCTTAACCAATAAAGTTTGTAGCGGCAGTTTAAATTTAAACCTAACTGGCAGGGGTCCCCTTTAAAATAATATTTTTTTTTTTAAATATTTCAAATAAACTTGGCAGGTTTAATTTGTGTAGCTGGCAATCCAAGCTTCAAAAAAAAAAAAAAAAAAACTATTGTGTAAAGTCGTACTTCCGGTTAACCGATTTTCTTCAAATTTGGAATTCTACCAACGCCTCTAAATGTATATTGATACTAATAGAGGTGCTAGAAACATAATTTTGTTCTAAAGTGGTACTTCAAATAACATTATTTATGTGTACAGATACATAGTATAAAGATGATCGTTGGAGCCGTATTGGAGGAAATTGGGAAAAACTGGGGAGTCAGTAAAGTCCCATCTCTTAGTTGAAGGGTTTTGCCCAAAATTTTCGTGACAGATGCGGTGATAGTACCTAAACAGAATACCAAGCGTGAGCTTTGAAAATTAGCATTAAGAGAAAGTAAAAATCAGAAATATCGATTTAAAGTATCGATATATTAGGAAGTTGTGTTTCGATCTCTTACCTACTCTTGTTTATATACATAAACTAGTGCATATATCATCGATTGAATATTAGAATTTAGAAAGTGCAACACAATTCGTGAAGACATATCACGAACCAAATTGTCTACACCGATCTTTACTAAACCTCATCACTATATTTATTATAATAATAAAGTAATAATGATTTATGTATTACTATTATTGTATAAATATATTATTACATATTGAATAAATACATTAAATACATTATAAATATTGTATTATATTTATGTCCTTTTTAATTCTCAACAATATTTACCAATCTCTAGTTAACTTATAAGGATTGAAATTTTGAAATACTATTCAAGGTAGTTTGTCATGCATTCCATAAATTGAATAAAAAAGTCAGCAACGTTTTCTGTTTATCTACTTTGGTTAATCATATCCACTTTGGTTAACCAACTACATAAAACATTTGAAATTAACGCCACAAATTCCGCACAACTATCCGAAATAATTTTTTTACTTTCTCTTACTCCTAGTAAGAGGAAGCATTGTAATAGTGTCAAATTTTCGATATCGAGTTTTCACCGGAAATATCCGTTTTGAGGTCCCCTAACCTCAAAAATTTTAGCAAATGGTCTGTGTGTGTGTGTGTGTGTGTGTGTGTGTGTATAGCTCAAAAACGAAAATCCTTAGAAAGTTGAAACTTGATATTCCGTTTAGGTATCACGATCGGATCTGACAGTACGTTATCTGTCAAAATTCCTCAACCGGAAGTACCACTTTACTAATTGATTTTTTTACTCTTTTGCAATTTTCTCAAAAATGGCCCCGACGATTTTCTTCAATCTTTTTATATCAACTACACATGCAAAGATCTACAACTTTTATTTAAAACATTTCTCCGGGAAAATTTATATAATGGCACTTTTTGACGAATGGTGGGGTTAAGTTTTTATCTAAAGTGCTATCTATAGTTAATGCCATCATACAATTCTGCCATCTAAATAATGTTAATTACAATCGAATATATTGTTGAAATTCTGAGTTCGAAAAAATCGGATGACTGGAAGTGCGTTTACCACTTAACTAAATAATTTTTTCTTTTTTTTGCTATTTTCTCAAGAATGGCTCCAACGATTTTCTTGAAACTACCCATATAAACTACACATACAAACATCGACAACTTTTATTTGAAACATTTCTCTGGGAAAATTCATTTAAGGGCACACTTAGGGGAAGGGTGGGGTTATGTTTTACTCTAAAGTGCTATCATAGTTGATAAAGTATAACAAACTTAATTAGAAATAAGTTGGCCAATATTCCGAGTTTCAAGATAATTAGCAAACCGGAAGTGCGCTTTTACTGAACATTTTTTCAGTTTTCGACGAATTTAATTAAATTTGGTACACAAACAATATAATATAATTATAATTTCGAGGACCGGAGTAAGGGAAAGTTGTGTGAGTGTTTCACACCAGATTTTTTTTTGGAAAAATGTTTAAAATAAAAAGTAATACGTTTTAATCTGTGCTGTTAGCATCCCAAAGGTGTAGGCGTTCTCGAGAGAAACGCAAAAAAAGACCCAAATGTATTTGTGAAATCGCTCTTCTGATAATTCGAGTTCTTCAGATTTGGAATTCTAGCGCTTCTAATGTATTTTGATATCACTTAATTGGTTGAACTAAATATTATCTTGAAGCGATACTTTAAATGAAAGCTTAATGTTACTGTTCCCTCCCAGAAACCCCTCCAAAATAATCAATTTTCCCCGGGTAAGTGTTTCAAATAAAAGTGTTTGGATTCATGTGTTTACATTGTGTACAAAGTTTAAAGAAAATCATTTTTCAAGAAAATCACGAAAAACTTGTAAAAAAAAATCAGTAAGAGATGCACTTGCGCCAACACACTCGATTCTAATTATTATTTAGATGATTAGAATAGGAGGAGGGACTCCAGCACAGGTACCCAGCCAAGTTTTTTAAGCTTATTGTATCTAATTCAATCGATAGAATTGGGTAATAAACTAAAATACTACTTTAGAGGAAAACCTAACCCCACCCCTCCCCCAACAGTCCCCTTAAAGGAATTTTACAGGAGAAATATTAACTAAAAGTTGTAGCTCAGTATAAATGTAATTCATTTGACGAGTTCAAGGAAAAACGTTAGGGCCGTTTTCAAAAAAAATTAAAAAAACATTAAGTAAAATGGACATCCGGTTGATGGGTTTCGCCTGAAATCTTCGTATCTGATGCGCTGGTTGTACCTAAGCAGAACCAAGTTTGAGCTTTTAAAAATCTGGCAAGATCGCAGTACTTCGTCTTACTGGGGAGGGTGCGAGAAAAAGTAAAAATCTCAGAATGTTGAAACTTGATAATTCGTTTAGTTACGAACATACGACCCCCAAAAAAGCATTCTAGAGGATTCTCTGTTGGTGGGTAGCGGGGGTGGTTGAGTCATGCTTCTTTCAGTGTCATTTTGCTTTCTTAATAGCGATCGTGTCCAGTTTTCGATATTGAGCCGGATATTCACGTTTTGAGGTCCCCAGTTTTTAGAAATTTGTCTGTACGTGTGTGTGTGTGTGTGAGGGGGTGGGAGTGTTGATCAGCATAACTAAAAAAACAGAAAATCTCGTAAAAATTTCAAATTGATATTTAATTTAAGTGCTAGCATGGAACCTGAGAATAAGGTTTTGAGCATAATCGCTTAATCGGAAATAACACTTTGCTGAATTGAGGTTTTCACTTTTTTTGGCATCAACGATTTTATTTATATCTTTTTTATAAACTACTGACTCTTCATAGAGCTACAATTTTTATTTGTAACATTTCTCCGGAAAAATTCATTTAATATTCATTTAATTAATTCATTTAATTTTATTCATTTGGGGAAGTGAGTGGGGTTGTGTTTTTCTCTAAAAGACTATTTCAGTATATTAATGTGAAAACTATGAGTTTGAAGAAAATCAGTGTACCGGAAGTGCGTTTTTACTAAACAATTTTCTCAAAAACTGTTAAAATGATTGTCTTTAAATTTATTATATCAATGATTCCTAATTTTATGTTGTTGAGAGAAACTGGATTTTCGGCATCTTTACAGTACTCTTTTAATACTTTGTGGCCGGCGCCACCTACATAAAATTAAGGACAATATAATGAATAACTAAAAACTCCACGTCTCAGTAACTTTACAAGTACATAAACTGAAAATTATGAATTACTTTTTGTAAGTGATTAACATCAGTTTTATTTCGCTCCATTTAGTATACATGGTTAGATATAAAATGGTGGACTTACCATTGCCTTGCATTTTTGCTTAATTATCTTTTGCATTTTTTTTTCCACAACACACGCTTTCGCACGCTAAGAGCAAATATTGCAATCGGGTCAAATTTTCGAAATCGAGTTTTCACCAGAAATACGTATTTTGATGTTCTCTGAGTATGAAAAAAAATATTTTTACATTCTAAATTTCTGATTGGCCTAACTTACATCCATTATCTTTTTGTCCACGCCCACGTTTGATAGCTTCACTACTACCACTGTGATTGGTCAATTATTAATAGCTAATTATTTTTTATGAAAAAACTAGTTTCGAATTTTTTTTTTTACTCATTTTCCCTTGTTTGGTATTTTATAAATTATCAAATTGTGCAATAAAAATGTTTAATAAAACAAAAGTTGCAAAAATCCAGTTATTTCTAAGATAGTATTTTTAGTTTTCTATCATTGATGGGCGCTACTATATAGAAAATATTCCTTTTCTATCATTGATGGGCGCTACTATATAGAAAATATTCCTTTTCTATCATTGATGGGCGCTACTATATAGAAAATATTCCTTTTCTATCGTTGATGGGCGCTGCTATATAGATAATATTTCTTTTCTCTCATTGATGGGCGCTACTATATAGAAAATATTCCTTTTCTATCATTGATGGGCGCTACTATATAGATAATATTTCTTTTCTATCATTGATGGGCGCTACTATATAGAAAATATTCCTTTTCTATCGTTGATGGGCGCTAACTATATAGAAAACGTCCTTTTCTGATCATTGATGGGCGCTACTATATAGATAATATTCCGTTTTCTATCATTGATGGGCGCTACTATCTAGATAATTTCCCTTTTCTAATCGATGGCGCTACTATATAGAAAATATTCCTTTTCTATCATTGGGGGCGGGTCGCTATATATAGAAATATTCCTTTTCTATCGTTGATGGGCGCTACGCTACTATATAGATAATATTCCTTTTCTATCGTTGATGGGCGCTACTATATAGAAAATATTTCTTTTCTATCGTTGATGGGCGCTACTATATAGATAATATTCCTTTTCTATCATTGATGGGCGCTACTATATAGATAATATTCCTTTTCTATCATTGATGGGCGCTACTATATAGATAATATTCCTTTTCATACAAAATTCAACATTCATCATTGATAAAAAAACAAGCCAAAAGATAATAATTGTGCAAAACTGCAAGGTGCATGTAAGTCCATCACTTTATATTTGAGTGTGTATATTTACTAATAGAGCGAAATAAAATTATTGCTAACCACCCACAAAAAGGAATTCATAATTTTCAGTTTATATACTTTTTCTAGATATGGAGTTTTTAGCTATTCATAATATTCTCCTTAATTTTATAGCGCCGTCCACAAAGTATTAAAAGTATATTATAAAGATGACAAGAATTAATTCAATCAAAATCTAGTTTCTCGCAACAACATAAAATAAGGAATTATTAGTTGAATTTAACTAATAAATTATAATAAGAAGTGTTGTATATTAGAGTTCGAAAAACTACAGACTATGTAACTATGTAAATTGGAGTACGAGAAAGTCGTGTGAATGATTCACACAAGATTTCTTTATTCAAAACTAATAAATTTAATAATTATATTTCTATCGTGAATACATCTAAGAAATTACACAGAGTAATGAGATGTAAATGATCAATTTTCATTGCAATTTTTTACAAAATAATTAGAATGTAAATTAAAAGATTACAAGCTAAAAGAAGTCAGGAAAGCCGTGAGAGTTTCAGCCAGCTACGACTGTCCACCATCACATCTGTTCTGGCAGCAATGTTGATTGACTACTTTCTTTGATTGTAAACTAACATCATCTTTGGACATCTTAAAAGTGAAAATAGTTCCCCTGTTAATAAGTCTTAAATGAAGAACAACTAATTAGAATGTTTGAATTAATTGCTTATATATTTCCAACAGCTCGTGAAGCAGTAATAATTTATTGCCTTTAACACAGATATTTGCTAAGAAATATAATTTTGCTTAAACTGTTATTTTATTTTCTACAGCTTTAATTAAGGTAACCTTCCCCCCTTTTCCATTGACAACATTCTCTTGACAGCTGACATTACAACTCATATTTACTTTTTGTATCAGTTTACTTTCTCTTACTTCTGTAAGAGCAAATATTGGAATCGTTTCAAATTTTCAAGATTGAATTTTCACCACAAATACATATTTTGATGTCCTCTGAGTTCGAAAAAAAATATTTTTACAAATGGTCTGTATGTATGAATATAAACAGAATATCAAAAAGATAAATCGCAGGAGCCCAGGCTCTACACACACACACACACACACACAAATACTTGACACGTTTTCCTGGGAAACTGATTTGGGGGGGGGGGGGCAGAAAATAACGTTAAGCTCACCAATTCAATACCACGTCAATGAAATAGATAGTTTTGCCACATATATAATATTAATTATTATACATTAGAACGTAAATGTATTGTATGAATTATCATATTTTTCATAAACATGAATTATCATGTTTTTCATCAAATAATATTTAAACACTGTGAAATATATGCAAGGTTGATATAAAAAAAAAAAAAATGCAAAAATATTGGTAGAAAATGGTAGATTTTGAAATCGTAAATTATCAAGGGAGAGAAATGGATTTTATTAATTATCATGCATTATATTTTAAGCTTATTTATAATGTAGTGGATTAATTCAACTACATATAGTGATTAATTAAATATTCAATCTAATATTTTTACTTTCTCTTACTCCTAGTAAGAGGAAGCATTGTAATCGTGTCAAATTTTTGATATCGAGTTTTCACCGGAAATATCCGTTTTGAGGTCCCCTGAGGCCAAAAAACTGGTTTTTAGTAAATGGTTTGTGTGTGTGTGTGTGTGTGTGTGTGTGGGTGGGTGTCATCATCATTTCTGATGATGTAGCTCATATGTTAGCAACTCTCTCTGTTTAGATTGTGTTTATAACATATTTTGTGTTTAGTTTGTTCTATGGAAATGTATATTTAACACCGATTAACTTTTTTTTTTAATTTTATCCCTGAAGAAGGCAATAAATTTGTCGAAACGTTGGAAAAGATTTAAAAAAAAAAGTGTAGATTTTATTGACCGCTCCTCGAGATCTCCTTCAGTTGTTATTAGATCAGTCGAGAAACTTTATTAACATTATTAAATTGTAACTTTCCCCTGTCGAGACCGGTGTTCTTCAGAGTAGTACCGAAGGCCTATTCTTTACACATTACATACTTCAGATCTTCCAACTCATCCTCACACCATAACCGTCACATACCTAGATCACATAGTCATTTTCTCTCCTCTCATTCTGACCCCACTCTAATCAACCCCTTGCACCAACACTTACATTCTTTGGAATAGAGGTTTCGCAAATGGAAAATAAAAAGGAATATATAGAAATTCCAGAATGTAACTTTCACTCTTAGACTTAACCAGTTTCCCTGCATTTATCTAAAATTTCCTCGCCCCAATGACAGTACGATATCTCGAACTTGATTGGAATTCGCACACAAGACTCAAACGACAAGAACTGAAGAAACGATGCTACCTACTAGTGCGACTACTTGGCAGGTGATTAAAACTAACATTCGCCAACAATGCGAATATACAAAGCACTATTGAAACCAATAAGGGCTAGGAAAGAAATAGATGGTCAGCCATGTCTTCGAATATCTACCGTCTTCAATCCTTGCAGTCCAAAATCTTCGTCGTATAATAAACGACCCTAATATATCTCTAACAGCGCCATTCATAATTTCAACGTACTATTTTTTTCGGGTCGTTCCAAACAGGTCTACCGTGCCACATCACAGGTGCCTAAGCTGAGGCTGCTCACTTAGAGCACCGTTTCCCCTTCTGGATGATAGCATCGCAGTCCATTAGAAGGTGTATTGAAGGTTCCTCCGTCTCCCAGAGAATCTGCAGGTGCTATCGCATTGTAGGCTCAGCTTCAACTACCATTCATCAAGGTTTTAATCTGATTCTCTCCTCCCCTGTCATCCCAATCCATTAATTTATCAGCCCTTTCATCTTTAACAATCTCTGACAACCCTACTCGATGACTGAGTCTTAGCTGGTCATGCGATTCCCTCGGCAATGTAGGCCTGTACAAAGATGTTTAGGAGAGCCACCAATGGTGATAAGCCCACTCAGGCCTATATTATTGTCAGCTTATTTTCTTTTTATAAGAGCTTTATTGCTCTGTAGTTATTAAATTCAAACAAATATATCAATAAAAATTGTGATAGAAAACAAAAATGAACCTAATGATCGTTACTAAGCAACGTTACTATTAATAGCATTGAATCTGTAGATAAGTGAACTTATTATTATTAATTTTAATAAGTGATAAGTGCTATTGATTATCGTAGAAAGTTTAGAAATTATCAGTTCGTTTGACAATGAGAAGGTCATCAGCATCAATTGGTGATGATGAAATGTTTGATTTCAAAAGTTTAAGTGAACATCAGTTTCAGCAAAAATCAGGTCTTGAAGATGATTCACTTTCTGAAATAAAATCACGGACTTCTAAAGAAGCAAAACATTCCGCTACTGCTCCTGCCGCCCATACATCTGATGCCACACCACAAGATCTGGAAGCGCCACCAGCAGCAGCGCCAAAAACTGTAAAAAAGAAACCGAAACCGGTAAAAAAACTGATACAACCTCCAATGTGGTCAACCAGACCAAAGCCACCAGTGATTGCAGTTGAAGCGCCAACTTCCATAACATCAGTAGCAAGTAAATCACAGAAAACGCGTACGCCGCCGCCGCCTCCTTCAGTACTTGAAGAAGACAAAAGACCCACAGTTGATGATGAATTTGATCCCTATAAATTCTTGCAAAGGTTAAGAACTCAAGCGATTGAATACACACAGAAAAAGAAATTCAAACAGTTGAGCGATCTATATTCGGTGGCTATATCCAAGTTCCCAAAAAATCCAAATTTCCATTGTAATCGTAGCTTTGCATTTCAAAAAATGGAATATTATGGTAAAGCTTTGGACGACGCTAATAAAGCTATACAGCTGAACGATCTACATAAAAGAGCCTATCATCGTAGAGCGGCCGCTTATCTAGGCCTGGGGATGTTGGTAAATGCTTTAGACGATTTTGAACAATTGATGAAATTATGTCCAAAATCGAAGAAAATACAATGTAAATATTTACATTGCCAAAAAGCTTTGAACAGAGCTATATTTGAATCATTGATTACTGACAATATGAGTGAACATCAAATAGGGCATCTAGTTAGTCATGGGACTATACATATTGAAGATTCATATGGTGGCCCGAGATTGCGCACAGAAAAGCTAAACTCCAGTTTTGTATGGTCTCTAATGAAATATTATCGAGCAGAAGGAATATTACATAGGAAATATGTTTACAAAATACTGTTTGATATGGAAGCTTTACTAAAAAATATGCCATCGTTATTATATATTGAAATAACAGGCGTTGAAGATACCCTGACAGTGTGTGGTGATATTCAGGGGCAGTATTATGATTTAATACGTATATTTGAAATGAATGGCTTTCCCAGTGGTAAACGTAAATATTTATTTAATGGCAATTTTGTTGGCAAAGGTTCATTTTCAGTGGAAGTGGCATTATTACTGTTTGCTTTCAAACTTTTATTTCCTACGAAATTTTTTATCGCCAGAGGTCATCATGAGACGTTGACCATGACCAAACTGTTTGGCTTTGAGAAAGAAGTGTGTACAAAATATTCACCAGTTGTGTTTCAGATTTTTACTAGAATATTCCAATGGCTGCCGTTAGCCCATTGTATTAATAAAAAAATTTTAGTATTACATGGTGGATTGTTTAAAGAAGATAATGTAACATTGGAAGCGATTAAGGAATTACCAAGAAATGTGGAACCACCAGCAGAAGGTGATCCAAAAATAACAGATATATTATGGTCAGATCCGCAGAAAGAGGATGGTAAACAGAAGAATTTCCGCGGAATGGGCGGTATATTGTTTGGACCAGATGTTACTGAAGAATTTTTAAAACAAAATGAACTTGATTATATAATTAGAAGTCATGAATACAAACTGGCTGGTTATTCAGATGATCATGATGGTAAATGTATTACCGTATTTTCGGCGCCAAATTATTGCGATACTTATGGTAATAAAGGCTGTTTTGTAGTATTGACTGGTAAAGATTTAGTTAGGTCATATACAGCCTTTGAAGCCTCATACCATCCAGATATTCCCTCACTATACTATGCAGATTCCATATATCAATCACTAACTTAATGCGAAATAAAAAGAACCTAGCAATTTGAAAAATTATTATTTTCTAATTTTTATTTTCTCTTGCTGCTGAGTGTTTACCGGAAATACATTATTTGAGGTCCCCTAAGTAAGAAAAACAATGTTTTCAGCGAATGATCTGCATCTCTGTGTGAGCATGTGTGTGTGTGTGTGTGTATGTGTGTGCATGTATATATATATATATATATACATATATGTGTGTGTGTGTTTGTGTGTGTGTGTGTGTGTGTGTGTGAAAATATCGCCAAAAGTAAAAATCGCAGGAAACTTGAAAGTTGGTATTCCGTCCGTGTAGGCACCGCTGTCGCACTGATACAACGTTTCTATTATCAAAGGCCATTAATGTGAAATGACCTATATATACAGGGTGCCCCAAAGTAAGGACTTTTTTCGGAAACTAAGATAGCTAGAAAAAAACTAAAAAATACGGGTCCCCGTAGTTTTTTGTTAGAAATCCCAATTTAATTTGCAAATTTGTTTTGGTGCTTCGAGAAGCGAGATACCGGCACCACTTCATTTTTTCAAATGGGGAGGTGTGGTTTTTATTTAAGAAATAGATTCCTCTATTTTTTAAGAAAAATTTACTTGAATGGTTTTTTTCTGTGAGCGATATTTTGCAAGTTATGAATGAAAGCATGATTCTTATAAGAAATTTCAAAATGATATTATAACGGTTTTTTGATTGAATGAAAGAAAAGTACTATTTTATTATAAATTTTACTCCTCATTAATTACAGATCTTGCTCGAACTGGCCTCAACCATTAGTGATGTATTTCTTTGGTCCTAAGCTACTTTTGGCTGGAAAAAGCATGTGTGTGCATCTCTAATGGTGGAGGCCAGTTCGAGCAAGATCTGTAATTAATGAGGAGTAAAATTTATAATAAAATAATACTTTTCTTCTTATTCAATCCAAAAACCGTTAGAAATAATAATATTTTGAAATTTATTATAAGAACCATGTTTTCATTCATAACTTGTAAAATATCACTCAAAGAAAAAAACCGTTCAAGTAAATTTTTCTTACAAAAAATAGAGGAATCTATTTCTTAAATAAAAACCACACCTCTCGATTTGAAAAAATGAAGTTGGTGCCTGCAGCTCGCTTCTGGAAGCACCAAAACAAATTTGTAAATTAAATTTGTTTTTCTAACAAATAACTACGGGGACACGTATTTTTTAGATTTTTTCTAGCTATCTTAGTTTCCGATAAAAAGTCGTTATCCATATACCTTGGGACCCCCTGTATACTCATACCCTTTCATTGAAACATTTTTCCGCCAGAATTGATTTTTTGGGAGTTGTGTGGGAACAGTAGCATTATGCTTTCCCATGAAGTACTATTTCTAAACAATCTACGGTTCTGTCAGCTGTGTGTATTAGTAGCGTTGCTAGAACTCCAGATTTATCGAAAATCGGTCAACCGGAACGCTATTTTACAGAATAGGTTTTCGAGTTTTTGGAATTTTTTTAAAAAACGTCTTTTAACGATTTTCTTAAAACTTGATATATCAACTACACAAATAAATAAGGCTACAACTTTGTTTGAAACATTTCTTCGGGAATATTCATTTAAGAGGACTTTTGGGAAAGGGTCGGGTTTAGGTTATTCTCTAATATGTGGCCGAAATTTCGAGTTTGAAGAAAATCGTGTGAAAAAGAAATGCGTTTTTACTGACAAGTATCTTTCAGTTTTCTGCCCATTTTGTCAAAAACGGTTCAAAATCATTTAAGGGAGCTTTTAAGGAGGTATGGTTATGTTTTTCATTTAAAATGTATTTCAGTTTATTATATAATTATGTCATGGTAAATAATAGTAAAACCGAATTAAATATTGTTGCCAATATTTCTAGTTTGAAAGAAAAATTGATTAAACCGGAAGTACGTTTTTTTTTTTCCAGCCTTTTACGATTTTCTACATAAAAACACCGATGGATTTCATTATATTTCATACACTAACTGTAAATATAGGAGATCTATCACTTTTTTTTTTTTTTGAAACTGTTACGAGAAATTCATTTAAAAAAGTTTTTTTGGGGGCAGATGGGAGGCGGTTATGCTTTCTTCAAAAAGGTTATTTTATTAAGTTTTAGTTTTTCTTATTAATACAAAACTGACAAACATTGATTGAAACAAACAATTGGTATAAATTGTATGTTTGAAGAAAATTTATGAATTAGATACTATTCTGTTTAACTGCAGTAAGAAAAAAAAGTCGTGTGCGGAATTTGTTGTTAAATTTCAGATATTATAATATACAGCTGTTTCAGTGCTTTTGGGACGCTGTATTTCTCTAATTGCCAATATTAGTAAGATGAAACTCTTGTGAGTGTTATATACCAGATTTTTTATTCTTGCAAAAGGTTGAGCTTGGCAATAAATTGAACACTTGGTGTCTCCTCACTCATCAGGCGCTGTTGAGGCGAAATTTTACAAAATTTTTCTGTTACATTATATATTTCTGATGGTAGATAAAATAACCAAACTTACGAGTGAAAATTCCAATTTTAATGGAAATTTGTCGGAAACAATACTATAAGAGAATTTCGAATAGTCCCTGGGTACCATTATTGAAAAGAAGACCATTACGTTATGTTATGTAACATAAAGAATAAATGTTAGCCGAGTTTAAATTAAAAATAAATTGAAGCAATATAAAATGTGAACTCAAGTTTTATTACATGAACTTTAATTACTTGGCTTATAGATTTATACAATCGCTATTTTAGTACATATACAAATAATATTGACAAGACATATAAAGAATCATAATTATTAGAGATGTGTGTATAGAGTTATTCAATCACGTTCAAATTTGAAAAAACAATTGCTTAGCCAGGAGTGCGAGACTTTACACAATAGAGTTTTGATTTTTTTTGGTTCGTGATTTTCTGGAAAACTGTTACAACGATTGCCTTCAAACTAGGAATACTCATTGCACGATTTTCGAACGATATTGGAGGTCCCTGTCAGTTAGTTTAAATTTAAATTTGTGCAAACTTTGTTGATTTTGATATGGAGCGCTCCATATACAAGGCCGCTCAGTTATACAATTATTTTGGACATTAAGCAGCCGAATAATTTCAAATTCAACCATTATTGAGCCGGGACTTCCATTTAATTTAGATGTGCATTTAATACATTTTAATGGAATAAACAAAAATGACATTAATAAAAGAATGTTATTTATTTAAAAGTATTACATTTTCAAATAAATTTAATTAAATACATCAAAAACTTGTAAACAGTAAATTTTACAGTAGGACACATAAAATATGTTGCAAAAAAGAAAGTGTTTTTCTCTTCTTTTTAAAAAAAAAAAAATGTTTTTCCTTATATTGTGTATCCATAATATTGCTCTTTGATTAATTTTAAATCAAATATGATTTAGAACAATAGTTTTTTCTGGATATTTTGTTTAAAAATATGACTATTTTGCAGAAATCAATAATAACAATATGCTTTAAAATGTGAAAAATGACAATAAGATCAACCACAGGTATTCGATAATGTTATCATTAATGAAACTTGTTAATTTATTGCCTTCCGAAATAGATTCTCCTCCTTCTGTAAAGTAATAAACACACATGAAAAAAAAACAAGGATTTGGATTGATTAGTCAATTTTAGGAAATCAGAAAAATAGGTTTTAACAGATATATTTTTTTTTTTTTAATTAGAAAAGGCCATCCGAACTAGATTAGCGTCTTTGTGACGTCTCTTCATTATAAATCCTCCTCTCTCCCACTATAAATCATCGAATCCATTCGCACGGAGTAACTAACTTTCTATTTCATAAACGATTGAGATGGACTTCTAAATGATCAAGTATTACTATCATCCCCCCCAAGCTTCAGTTTTTTGGCACAAAAATTATCTCTTTATGTTTCAGTATTTTTCAAAGTTATTCCAATATTAAGAACAATCTGGTATACTTCTATTTTGAAATTCGTAATTTCACCGTTTGCTTTTCATATTATTTTAATATCCGTGAAAGATCTATTTGCACTTGATATAAATTGTTGAATACTTTCATAAATTACCGCCATCCTCAAAAACAAATATTTACTATAAAATATGAAAAGGCCAATTGTCTATTAAAAAGAAAATCCCTTTTATCTCTTGATAAAATTCTGAATTGAAGACATTCATACCAACAGTCGCGCGATATATCAAGCTGGTGGTGGTAAATACATTCACGCTAATGAATACCTTCTCTTAAAATTGTGTTGTCTAATTCCTCATCTCTTCAAAATGCATCATTAAAGGGGAAGAAAATACGATATTTTTTTGTTATCTTGACTCTTTTCCTATAATTCCAAAGTTCTTTTAGCCTCCTTCCGCCTTTTCTTCCATAGATAAAATTAAAAGGGATATCGAGAAGAAAGGAGGAAAGAATCCACGTTCAATCCAGGCCGAAGATCAAAGAACATCGAACCCGCAAGGAAAATGACGATGGGATTTTGATGGTCCTCTCTCTTTTTTGCCCTCTCTCTATAGTGCTGAGCCACTTCTAGAGAATTTCAAATGAAAAATTTCTTGTGCAAGGTCCATTAGGAGGAATGAGCATGAGATTAGGAAGAACAGAAGAGTATCCAACCGGAAGTGGAGTGGTGTTCTTTACAACATCTTCAATGGGAATACGACTATCTAAGCCTCAGACTTGCAACGGTTAAATGCACGCAAACACAGCCAAGCTGATAAATATGTTCAACCTAAAAGATGCATTCTTTCTTTATTCATACAGTGGATAGATATTCTATTAACTCTTTACTTAAAACCTAATTGTAAAGTGGGAATTGGAAGTGATAATGTTTGTGTTAAATGAACACACTCACTACTGCACTTGTAATCGCAATTATATTTTTACCTTTGATTCAATAAGCAAAGAGAAGTTTAGGGAAGCCGAGAGAAGAGACGTGTTATTATTATATACGCGTAGCATGATAGCATTGGCGAGTTAAAACTCTTTATTTATTCTAAAGATCTTCTAGATTTCTAGCTTGTACAGAATTCTGTGGCCAATAAATGGGGTTCTTGAAAAGAGTTAAATGAAGACTATTTAAACTTGACTTCATTGAAACTTGTTAATTAATTTCTTTGAAAGTTGTGGCTTTTTGAGAGTTGGTTTTAGATTTCTTGAATGCTCAATTCAACCTCTTGAATGTTGATTTGACTACTGAGTGTAGTTTTTAGAATGGCTTAAGATTTTAGTAGAGATTTTGAGTAGCTCTTGGGTTGGGCGCTTGGTACACAGCTATTAATAATAATAATAATAATAATAATGTTTTATTATATAATTGATACAGTATCCATTATTTTTATAAATTTAGACAAACATTACAAGACATTGGACCATGGTCCGTCTGCCGAGTTTGATGAGCAATATGTATCATTAATAAAAATGATAATAATAATATATATTATTATAATAAAAACTAGCGAGAAAGTATAATGTAAATATAAATAATCCTTATAAAAAAAAAAAATTAGTTAAACAGAGATTAAGGCAAGAGCCAAATAATAACCAAAAAAAAAATAAATAAATAAAAAAATAATAATAATTACAAAATAAACACTCACTCCATATTAATTAAAATTAAATTCACTGATTAAAAATTTCCTATAGGATAGAGCAGAGGTAGCGAATAGGTATAAACCATTCCAGTTTTCTCCATTAAGAATAGTAAGACACCTGTCCATAGACAAATGCCTAAAACCGAAAAATCGTAAGCGGTAAGGGGATAAAATAGGACACTCACATAAAAAATGGAAAACTCCTTCATATGTACCCATATTACATAGTGAACAATGGTAATTATAATCCTGCCTCCATGGTTGAAAATTAAGACGTAACTTTTCCGCTCTCAATTTAAAAATGAGGCTTGCTTTGTTTAAGTTAAACTGATTAATGTAACACACATTGTGGTCGAGCTGCTTGTAAATGACATGATAACGAGCGGCTGATACTTTAGCTAAATGTGTAGTTCTTTGACCTGATTTAATTCCATCCCAAATTGATTTCGCTACAGTTTTGACTGACTCAGAATCCCAGTTAGAAGGATCAAATTGGATCGAATATTCCTGTGCTCTAATTGACCAAGCCAGAACCCAACCTACATTAAACTGCACCAATTCCTTAGATATTAAATAAGATAATTTATTAAAATTTCTAAAAGTTTTGGCCACGAAAATCGAGTGCAACTTAAAAGGAAAAAGAAACAAAGTATCAATTTGAGATTCCAAATAAATAGCATAATTAGGAGTATTCATCGGAAGAGAAAGAATTCTTTTCAATGCAAAACGCTGAAATTTTTCAATTTCATTATATTCTGAAAAACCCCATACCTGCGCACCATAGCAGATAATTGATCTAGCTACCGCCTCAAAAACTCTCCATTTGGTAGAAAACTTAACATTCCTTTTAAACAATAAATTACCCAAGGTACGATTAAATCCCAATTTAGCTAATTTTAACTTTTCAGCAAAATGTTCTTTAAAGTTTAACTGCGGATTTAACAGGACGCCTAGATATTTGTAAGTATTAACCACATCAATTGTATCCTGATTGAACTTCCATTTTTCATTGGAACTTAACTTACATTTTTACTTTGAAAAATCATAATTTTGGATTTATTTACATTAACTTTAAGATTCCAATGATCACAGTATATTTCCAAATCGTGAATCATCTTCTGTAATGAAAGCGGAGACTCTGCTAACAGCACCACATCATCCGCATACATTAATACCTTAATTAAACGGTCTTTAATTCTTACCCCTCCACCTAAATAAGAAGGTAAATCATCAATGAAGAGAGAAAAGAGAGAGGGGCTCAGAATGCAACCCTGTTTAACTCCTGTCAAGGTTTCAAACCAATCCGAAAGGCATTCACCATTCCAGACTGCAGATTCAGTGTGGCAATATAAACTCTGCAAAACCCGTATGAACTTCAGACAACCCCAGATTACTAAGCTTAAAAAAAAGTGAATTCCTATCAACAGAGTCGAAGGCCGAAGAAAAATCAACGAAGAATGCATAAAGTTTCCCCTTTTTTACATTGCATTTTAAATCAATTAAACCGGTCAAGACATAAATATTATCATATGTAGAAAAACCCCTCCTAAAGCCACTCTGGAAGTCACTTAATACATTATTCTCTTCAATCCAATTCTGTAACCTATTAGAGAGCATGCCAGTAAATAATTTAGAAAAAACGGTATTAAAAGAGATACCCCTGTAGTTATTAATTACATTTAAATCGCCTTTTTTAAATAACGGGAAAATAAGAGACTTTAAGAAAGTGCTAGGAACCCTGGACGTATCATAAATATGATTATACAAATTGAGCAAATTATTAAGAAAAATTGTGGGAGCATTCTTTAAAAATTCGTAAGGCACGCGGTCTAAACCCGGGGCTTTATTCAATTTTGCTTTAGCAAGTACAGATTGAAGTTCATCAAGAGAGAATGTGTCATCAAGGGAAGGATCAATAATATTAGGCAAAGCAAAAGAGATACTATTCGCAGGTAGGGGGGCATTCAGTAAAGATTTAAAATATTCCGCAAATTGACATATATTCATATGAGTACTTGCTATAAGTCTATTACCTTGCAAATAATTAATCAAAGACCAAAATTCAGCAGTACTTTGAACGTTATTCAGTTTGTCAGATATAGATTTTTGAAATGCAAGTTTTTTATTCTTACAAACCTCTTTATAAGACTTGTTATAAAATAAATATTGTGACTTAACTAGGTTGGATTGAGATTTCCTAAATAAATTCAACAAAGCAAAAGAACGCTTTCTCAACCGTAGACACTCGCGGTCAAACCAAACATTCTTTCCAATTTTGAAACCTCCACAATCATTAAAACCAGACAAATTATTACCATGATGTGCCGCCTTTCTAATCCACCGCACAAACAGATCAATTGAACTATCGAAATCATCATAATTTACCACACTCTGATGAGACAGTACTATAGAACTCAATTTCTCAGAAAAGTGAAGGGCATCATCTGTAGACCAAATCAACTTTGGAAGAAGAGACATATCCCTAACATGTTCGAGTGTTGGCGAACTATGCAAAGAAGTAATTATGGGAAAATGATCAGAAAATACCTCTACACCCACTTCAAAATCAGTAACCATTGACAAGCAGCTCGACGAAATACAACAAATATCATTGATTGAATTACCAGGACCTCCTACAAAAGTAAACTCCCCATTAACATCACCCGGAGTCCTGCCATTTAAGACAATCAGATCATTGTCATCCAAGAATCCTAAAAATTTAGTACCCCTTGAATCCAAAACTAAATCCTTGGCATTTCTAATACTAGAAATATTAGGATTTTCTATTAATAATTCTTGATCTAACACTTGTTGATTACTTATTCTAACGTTCATATCTCCCAATAATAGAAAATTACTACACCCCTAGTGGAAAAATAATTTTCCAGATTCACAAAATCAATATTCCATCTGTTAAATTCAAATAAACGGGTACTATGACAATATGTTTTTTATCATAATCCATTTCAATGACAGTAGTAATATCACTAGTAACAAACTTCATCTTATAATCAGATTTCAATATTCGTTTGAAACCATAAAGAGAGCCACCACTAGCTCTACCGTATACACTAACTATCTTGGCGTACACAGCTATTATGGGAGCTTGATGCTTGAATGTTCTAGTCCATTTGTCCGTACAGTGGAGTGACAGAGAATGTAATTGCTCTCTGAGACTACCGTGACGCTGGAGCGACAGATGCCTTGAAGTTCTCAGCACTATTGTGATGGATTTCCTCAATATAACACTTCATTCTATTACATAATCTAATCTAACTCAAGTCTTTCAATAAATGCAAGTAGCCTTTTAACATATGACGCATAGTCTTCTAAATTAACACTGCATTTAATTAAAAATGAATGAATGCTTTACCTCCATATGCACAGAGAGCCGGATAGGGTGGCATACATTTAGTATTATTAGGACAATCGCTACAGAGATCTTCTGGATTGAGTGACCACATTCCTAGTTGCTCGAGTGGTTGTAATAAACCTGGCCCGATGTTGCAAATAAGTTGTGTAACTGTAGTTGTTTGTTGCAAAGCGCATCCAACTTTATAATTTTCGTATCTAATTAATCGCGCATAATTTTTGACATTTTTCCCTGGATAACTAAAACATATAATTATTTCATACATATATTTCTATACATACAATTATTTCTTATTTTTTTTATGATGGGAGGGGGGTAGCAATACTTATTAAAATAAGGTATTAAATATAAGGAGAAACTTTTATCAGAAACCGTTAACTTAAAGATTGCTCGCGTCTGACAAAATTAAGAATAATTGCAGCGTATTCAAAGGCCTTCAATCAAAATTCTGTCTTCTGAATTAAGAAATATATTCAATGCCACTCCTACGCTATTAGTTGATGACTTAAATAGCAAACATGAACTCTGGTGATGTAGACAAACCAAAAACAATGGTCGGCGACATCTCGAAGCTGCAGATGATCTAGGACTTCTAGTTTCAGTTCCTGAAGAAGTTCCACTCCTATACGGCTGCTATAGACGAAAAATGCGAAACAACAGCTTCACATCTTGACAACAATTCTGCAAACAGAACATATCATCAGTGAACTTGAACATCAGGATATAATTGAATACATAGATACCTCTCTACAAAGTGTCGAATTACCCTTAAATTATGTTACTTCCAAAGAACTATCTAGACTTATTAAAAAACAAAAACGCCGGAAGAAGACCTCCTACCTCATCACGTAATAAAACATTTTCGAAAAATGAATCGCATAAATTTCTTCAATTTTCAACGTCTGTTTATCAATTGGGTTAACCTACTGCAAAGTGGAGAAATGCAATAATAATTGTCTTCTATAAAGATGGCAAACTGACTGCATCCCCGGAAGCTACAGACCAGTTATCCTCTTAACAACTCTCTAAAATTTGAAAAACGCTCCGCATGAATTTCTGTCCAACAATCAATTCGGCTTCAGATAAAATTATTCAACCACCCACCAACTCCAACGAATAATTGAATCAATCGCTTCAGGTTTTGAAATATAAGTGTACACCACAGATGCCTTTTTTGATGTCTCCTCAGCTTTTGACACCGTCTGGCTAAGGTCTGTTGTAAATTAAAAATCTCTGGCATCTCAAAATACTTCTATGACACTTAAGTCATTTCTTCAGAACAGGACCTTCCAAGTGAAAACTTGATCAACTCTTAGCAGCCGAAGAAGAGTCCGAGTTAGCGTCATTCAAGGAGCCATCCCCAGTCCAACCCTCTTTAACTAACATTAGCTGCCATTACATGCCTCTACCAACAGACGCTCACTAGCGATACATTAATTGCCAGTCAACATTTATTATACATTATTTGCCACCCCAACGAGCAATAACAAAACTAGATTCAAATACAGACAGACTAACAACATCTTAAACACTAGAAAAAACATCAATACAGCCAAGACGCAGACAAAAATTTTTGCCTTCGCAGGATACGAGTAGACAGACTACTATATATAACTGTAGGAAACAGAAATAAATTACTTGGATCCCTTTCGAACAAAACTAAGTTCCTGGGACTTTTCTTAGACACTAAACCAACATGGAATTGCCATATCAACAGGAAATTAACAACAGCCTTAGGCACTACTTAAACAATTTTCCGTTTTTTGTCTGATATTATGTGAGTGGTTTCAGTTACCTTTTGAAATGTGGTATGAAGTTTAGTGTTGTAGTTTTAATTTTTTTTTTTTTTAAATAATTCTCCCTTACTGATTTCTATGATTCGGCGCCTTGCTACCCAATATAACGTGATCGCGTATTCGCCATCGTCTAGTCATTCTTCTTTATATCTTCCAAATCTGCCCAACGGAGCAGGTGTTAGGCGTCCATGTCTTCAATCCCGCATAGAGGATAATTAGGGTTGTCCGCTACCCAATGCGGAAC
The DNA here is from genome assembly GCA_011037195.1 of Triatoma infestans. Taxonomy (NCBI): domain Eukaryota; kingdom Metazoa; phylum Arthropoda; class Insecta; order Hemiptera; family Reduviidae; genus Triatoma; species Triatoma infestans. The sequence goes on from JAAEAF010002073.1 coordinate 24,723, forward strand.
AAGTGTGCCTGCAAAAAATTATGCCCCGTGATCATCCTGAAGGCTGCGACTATTTCAGCACGGCGCAGTGCCTGTGGGAGGGGGTGACGAGAATACCCCTCCATGACTTTCCCTCAGCCTGACTCGCCTCCCTCACTCTCACCACCTCCTTTATTCGGGACTTTATGATACGCTTAGAGATTGTAGTTTTAATGAAATCTTCTATGACTTGAATTTGAAGATTTTTTGTATCTGAGTATTCCTTATAAACCATGTGGCGTTAATTGCGATGCATATAGTTCTATTTTATAGTCTCTGTTGTTCGTTAATGTTTGTCTTGTTGGTAACCATGTGCAGGTGTATGTAATCATCGGCCTGGTAGTTGTTTTGTACAGTTAAGTGGTGATTCACCACTCCTGGTGCATTCCTGGTATAAGAGAGTTTAAGTAGTGTATAGGAGAGTTTAAGTAGTGTGTAAGGCTGTTGTTAATTTCCTCTTATAAACAGAAAGACACCATTAAAGCATGAATGCACCACTTAACTGTACAAAACACTATCAGGTCCATCATTAACTACACCTGCACATGATTATAAACAACATGACTAACAAGACTATAAACAACAGAGACTACACATATTAACAAACAGCAGAGACTACAAAATAGAATTGTACGCATCGCAATTAACGTCCCATAGTTTTTCTAAGGATACTCAGATACAAAAAGATCTTGAAATTCAAACCATAGAAGATTTCATTAAAACTGCATCACTAAACTTCTACGCCACACTTCGAACGTAACTGGATAAAATAGAAAATTAAAGACTGAAACCAAGACTTTATCAGGACGACTAGATCTAGACTCCCTTACAGGTTAACTGAATTTAAAAACTTATTAATATAAGCCTGAGTTAATAATAAAATAAATTGTAAAAGCAAAAAATTGCTGGTACAATGAAGGGTTTGACTTTTATTTTATAGCTTTTACAAATAGACATCAATGATTAATGGAAATATATCTTCAAAGATCTTGGTAAAGTTGGCGTTTCAGTCGTGAAGGCTCGCTATGTGATGTTGGTAATAGTGGGTGAAGAGTAAGGAAGGCATATATATGTCACAAGAGGTCTCAGGAATATCTGTAAGGGAAGTATGGTGCAAGAGTGTTTGAATGGTGTATTTCTGTTAATTTTTTTTTTTTTCCTTCAATAATTTATTTGCAACTTACAATAAGCAAATGTGATGAATGTTTACATTAGAAGAAAATACTCAGTGGTATTACTTCATGGCGTTGAAGTTAATTTAAAAGGTCATGGGGCCACTGACGCTTCAGGCGTCGGGATGGATTATCAGGTAAGGTTTGACTAGGGACAGGGACATGGCACAGGGAGTTATGGAATCTTAGATAACGGGATTAGATCGGACACAAATGGAATGGATAGGTCATTATGTAAGGTTTCATTGGAGACATAATAAGGAGCATTGGTAATTTTTGTAGGATTTTGGACTGTAAGAATTGGATACGGTAAACGTTGGAATGCTTAGAGGAGCCCCATGCCTCTAGTTCGTAAGTCCATATTGGTCTTAGTAAAATTTTGTTTAGTGTAAGCTTATTTTTTAAAGTAAGTTTGGATCGTTTGTCTAAAAGTCTTGAAAGGATGAGATATCGTCTATTGGTTTCAATCCTTTTCAGTCTGGTATGGGGGTTCAAGGTTAGTCTTTTGTCAATATATAACCCAAGATAGCGTACTATTAACAGTAGGTAGCAAGGTGATATTTAATTTAACACCAGGACAGACGGAGTGACGAAGTGTAAACGTGGTGTGAATACATTTCTTTTCGTTAACTTTTAACTTCCATTTTTTGCACCACTCTTCTATTAAGGAAAGATGATCTTGAAGATGGCTGGAGGCAATAGTAGGTTCGGTATGGGAGGAAAGAACAGCAGTAACATCAGCGAAGTTTGATGTTACTGTATTAGAATATAGGGGAAGGTCAGCAGTGTATATTTAGGATACTAACTTGCGGTACTCCAGTTTTCACAGACATATAGGGAGAAAAGGAAGAACCCTGAGAGACTTGGCAAAACCGGTCATTCAGGTAAGATTTAAGAATAAGGAAATAGGTGTGTGAGTTTCCACAGTAGTCCAGGGTGCCACACCTTGTCGACAGCCTGAGAGCCCTCAAGGAAGCCCCCTGTACAGTACTGTTTCTTCTCAAAGGAGGAATTTCTGTTAATAAGTTGGGTATAACTGTTTTAGTCGGGTATAGTCCTTGCACTTGAGTCTTGTTTCCAGCTTTACGTCAAGATATTCTTTCGCCCTTCAATTTCCAGGAAATGTGCTAGTTGTAAATTTTTGATAGGCGGAAATCTTCTTTTGGAACCTTCGGAAGGAGAAAATATTTTGCTTCTGCTCAAAAGATGTTTGTAAGTTTGTAATGTTCGTTAGTCACTGTCTGAAAGCTTCAGGTATGTCCAAGTAGTAGAGTTTAAAGAGTATAGGACTCACGATTGCTTCCTATGGTAGTCTGCGAGAATTTCTAAGTACTTTATTATATGAAGATAAAGAGTGTTTATAAAAACCTCTATGCGTCCTTTATCTCCTCCCCCACTTACCGTAGTCAAAAACTGTTACTTTTTAGAAAATCTTTGAAGAAACAAATCAGTGCCAATTTTATGAACTTTAGTTTGCTTGAAATTTATTAAAGTAATGATTTTTTTTAAGAAATAAATAAACCTATTTTACATTAGATTTGGTAAACAGTAATTTCTTATTTCTGCCAGGAACTCCATTGTTTCGAAAACACATTTCTGATGTCTAAACGCAGTATGTAACATGGTTTTAAATTTTTTTCCAGGACCTTTGGTATACAAAATTTGGTCAACATCAAATCTCACTGAAATTACAATGTAATATATTTTAATGAAATGTAAAGAATAATTTTATTTAATTAAAATGAAATAAGAAAAACATTTTCACTTTCTGCTTACTATTTGAAAGAGGAAGTAATGCGATCGTATCAAATTTTCGAAATAGATTGTTTACCGGAAGTATATGTTTTGAAGCTTGTTCTGAGTTTCGGAGAAATATTTTTAGCAAATGGTTTTTATATCTGCATTTGTAAATTCGACCATCATTTTTTCTCCATTTATTCACAATTTTCTAGTAAAAGGCTCCAACGATTTCCTTTAAATAAATGCGATACTGGTATTCCCAGTTGGAAGGAAATTGTGTTAAGCAAATTGTGCGACTTTATACAATAGTTTTTTTTCTTTATTTATTTGTTGAATTTTTCATGATTTAATTTATTATTGCCATTAATTATGGTATCATTAACAACTTGGCCATAATTTAGAATTTGAAGAAAATCGGTTAACCATAAGTGTATTTCTGAGTTTTTCTGGAGAAAGGGTTTCATCAGTTTTTCTTTCACCTTGGAACTTGCTCTACAGGGTATATGAACCTATCGCTTTTATTAGAAAAGCCTACAGTTTTTCAGGAAAAAAAACTGATTTTGGACGGGTTGTGGAGGATCACTGGGCGAGGTTTGAACTTAAACTGAATTCGCTAACCGTTGAGATAGAGAGCGCAGCTATACACTGTAGTTACTTCAGATAAACAATTACAATAACATTGCCAATAAAAACATAATTTTAAACTGCCTGCCCGTTCTACAGTTTATACAGCCCAACTTGATCTCCATTCAGTAGATTATGGTAATTACTTTTTTGCCAAAGTAACCTTCTTTAAACTCTACTTTATGACTAAACTGTGGTGCCTACAAAGTGTAACCTATGATGTCTACCTAAGGCACTTTGTAGGCACAGTGTCTACAAAGGGCATCTAGCCCTTTATCACTGCAAGTAAGCATTCAATTAATCATTTAATAATTAACATTGCTGAAGCTCTAAATTTGAAAAATCAAGGAAAGAAGAAAGTGTGGATTTTCGTGCTAAAGAGGCAATAGTTCTGGTGATTTCTTTATGTTCCCTCTTCTGATTTAAAGGGCTGGGTCAAAAAAAAAAAAATTCGGACAAGGTCTTCAAAACTATGGCACCACAGGTCAATCATAACTTTAAAGAAGATTACTTTGGCAAAAGAGTTATTACCATAATCAATAGGATGCAGGCAAACTATGTTATTTGTAAGTCCTATTTGTTTAGTATTGGAAACAGTGGCTGTAATCTATGTAGATGATGTAAAGGGACGGAGGATTTCGGACATATAGTTATGGTATGTCCTGATTATAACAAAGAAAGGGAAAAATTATTTGATGAAACTACAATATATTGCATTGCTCTTTCTATTTTAAGGACATAATATTTTCAAATAATATCTTTGTGTATTATTCTGCTCTTGTTGAATTTAATGAAAAGTTACAAAATTTAAACACCTCCTCGTCTATTGCTGAATACAGGTTGGGTGGTTAATTGTGTAAACTCTGATACCAGGGGAAAAACATGACAATCCCCACTCTCTTTATTTTTATGGAATGAAGTTCAACAGACATTCAGTAACAGTCATAGTTAACAGAAAATTGGTTACACTGGCTATCAGAGAAAGTCTTGTGAGTGTATCACGCCATTTGATTTCCCCTTCACTTATGGTGTGAGTAATGAAGAAAGGAAATCTTATTAAAACCAACATGGTTCAATTTATAATAATTAAAAAAGACCAAACTTGTATCTCGACATTTATCGCGAACCCCTGCTGGTGCACATTGCTGTGCCCAACGGATGGCCATCATCTCCAGTTCATCGTCCCATTCCTGAAAAAAATAATCAATTGTAGTCAAGCACATGTTGGTTGGCTTAAGTAAAATATTATTTATATTAATTAATGTTTATTATTGACCAGCTGATATGGAATAGTGCCATCCCTTCAAGTTTTCATTTAAATAACAAAGCATTAATGATTTTTAGGTAGTTTTAATATTTTATTCATTATTGATTTTCAAATCGTCAGGCCTTGAAATTGAAATAAGATGGCAATGGCCAGAGGAGTTTTAAAGAAAAAAGACTTCTTTGTGGCTCTAGGTTACGGGTACCATTGGTGCCCTTTTTCAGGAGCTCTGCAAAATTTAGTGGAGAAAAGTTACATTATTTTCCAGTATTGTAGTTAAGCAAAAGTGCTTAGATTCATAACAAATAAAAGAAAAATTTAAATTAAAGAAATATTAATAGAACAGATTGAGCAAAAGATATTAAAAACATATAACATAGAAGTGACAACTAAATGAAGTGATATTAACAGTAAGAGAAAATAAAATAAAAACAGATAAAAATACCTTTAGGGTACGAGAGCAGTGAAAGTTGAGAACGTTGAGACTGAAATGAAGAGAGAGTATTTTTTTTTAATTTTAAAAACTGTTAAATGGTGGGAGGGATAAGAAAAATTTTTATAGTGAGGCGCGGGAATTTCAAATTTGGAAGAACAAATTACAGGCGAGTATCTTTGTTAAGCGTTTGAAAAATGTTATTGTAAGTTGAAGTAATGATTTCGTTGTCTTTTTTAAAATTGAGAGTTCGGATGGAGGTGAATTTGTAAGGAATCGATACAAGTCGTTTTGAATGGTAGGGGGAAGTGGTTAAAATGGAAGGGTTATTAAAACCGATGGTTGATTAAAAGTCAGAACATGTTTAGAGAGAGCAGTGCTGTCAATTTTTTGTTAATAATGTCTAGTTCATGTTGTCTGAGTCTTTTCTGTAAAAACAGTTTGGATTCACCTATGTAGCAAGCGTTAGGTGTAATACATTGAAATACACCTCAAAAATACACCTCAGTTAGTGTGAAACTAAGTCTCTGTACGAGTCTGTGTTGGCACACTGTCTGAAGAACGCATCCTGAAGATGGGCGAACGCCCGAAACCGGTCGATGACCACAAAATGAAGCAGGCTACCACGGAAAATGTCTCTGATAATACATTGAAGTTTGTATACCGAATGCGTTTAGTTAGGTTTTTCTTTAGGGTCTTTAATTTCTGAAAAGAATTTATTTAGTTTATTGGTGGGGGAGAAGCGTGTTCGGATGTTGGGGATAAGTTAATGAGGATGTTATTGATTCCACTGGAAATAGGATTAATGAAAGTGAGTGAGTGGTTGTAGTGTTTATATTATTTATATTATAAAGAGTGGGTTCCACTCACTCATTATAATATAATTGTGGGTTCCACTCACTCATTATAATATAATTGTGGGTTCCACTCACTCATTATAATATAATTGTGGGTTCCAGTGGTTATATCATAGTGAGTTACCACTCACCAATCTAAACGATCATCTACCTAAACAAGATAGGGCTGGATTTTTTCCACCAATATATTGTCAAGTTGGAGGCGATTAGGAGATATTAATGGGATAAGGGAATAATAATAATAATAATAATAATAATAATAAAGGTCTTTATTTCAATGACTATATACAATAATTTTGTACATTAGAAAAAGACTGACAGACTTGACTCATGGTCGAAAGACCGTCTGAGTGAGAAGCTGTCTAAATGAAATTGAAAAAGTCTTATTAAGTTTCTATAGTAAGAAATTAAATATCAATTGGCCAGAATAACAGAAATTAAAAAACAAATTAAATTCCACATCTTTGGCTATAAAAGACAAAACAAAACAAAGAGAACAAAAATAAATTAAATATAAGATCTTAGGCATTATAAAAATTAAATCTCAATCGTCTAATCTCCACAATTCAAATCTACAACTCTATTTACACTGACTTATAATTCTCTGTTTTTTCTTCTTTTTTATAAACTATAATTCTCATCAAATATAAGGTCCCACTGTTTTCCTTTTTTTTAACTTTTATTTATTTATTTTGTTTTATATAATAAATAATTTATTTACTTGAATTATTTATTATTCAAGCAAATAAATAATCTAACAGAATATATAATTTACAAAATTATATATTTTCATACAAACTGTCTTTTCTATATTTAATTTCAGTAATTAAATTCACTGATAAGCGCATACCTATATCTCCACGCATATTTACAGTAGTTAACCAAGCTAGCCCAACATTTTCCATTTAAGTAACTTATGAATTCTTCCTCACTCATTATTACCTTACCAAAATATCTCACCCTAAATTCCCGCAAGATAGGGCAGACCGCTATAAAGTGGAATACATTTTCCTCTCTTTCTGTCAAATTGCACATAGAACAAAGTTTTATTTCACTACCAAAGGTATATCTGTTAAGATAAAGCAGTTCCCCCCGTGCTTTAATTACCAGCTGATAAAATTATTATTTTCAATGGTATTTACAAAGTTAAGTTGTGAATCTAATTGTTTATACAAAATGTGCCGTTGACTATTTTGTGCTGACAAATTATACTTATTAATTAACCTTAAATACTTATTACTTAAATAATATTCACAATTGAATGAATTTTTAATTTATTATTTATAAAATCAGATAAAGGAATATCATAGGTTTTACACAGATTCTCCCATTCTGTATAGAAAAACAGTTTTTTTTCAATTATTTCTTTTAACAATATACCAGGATATCTAAATGCCGGAAGCTGCCTACATCTTTGAATATATTTTATGTGCAATTTGACGGTATACAAGAATGAGGGTAGTACCTTGGTTTCCAAATACAATACAAAATCAGGGGTATTAATGGGCAGACAAAATACTTTTTTAAGAAAAAACTTTAACAAAACCTCTACTTCCTTAAACCAGGTACATCCCCAACCTGTGCTCCGTAGCAGACAATTGCCCTGCTTACTGCATTACATACCGGGATAAGGGAATATTAATGTCATGTTGGATTTTTCCAGCCCTCAAAGACAAACTAAGTGGTTAATGCAAAACCACAAATAAATAAAAATCAGGACCCAGTCCGCTCGATCCATCCATTTACCTCGTACCCATGGCATGTTCCTTCATACCGTCCTCGCTTCAGCGGTATACACACTGAATAAGGTTTGCTTGTATTTGTTTCATAACACGTATTACTAAAATAATAATATTCAAAGACTTACTAATCTCCTGAAATGCCTTCCGAATGCATGTAATTTATCAAATTTTCCTAGTGCCGCTCTGTTCTTCACTGAATTTAGAAAATGAAGTGTCTCATTGATTTCCTTGTCCTTCAGTTTAGGACGCCTGAGTCCTTTACATTTCTTACTCGGGGCATCTTTCTAGTAAAATAGATTAGTATAAATTTTTTATTTTATTTCTGCCTAACTTAGCTTAAAATTACATTTCTCTATAAAGGTGTACCACCATAACATTGGTGATTTCACTTTTTACTCTACAATAAGAGCAAGTATTGAGAACCTGTTTCGAAGGTCCCTGAATACGAAAAAATTGCTTTTGGCGGATGGCCAAACAAAATATCACAAAAATGAAAAATATCTAACAAGATCAAACTTAAAGTTTCGTTCAGTTACTGTGATGAAAAAAGAAAATAATATCTTTTGAATATATCAGTTAGAGGCAGAGATGTGTATATTGGCTGGCGAAAGGATCGTTAGAGCAAGTCAAAACTCTCGGCTCTCGTTTGTCCTTTAACTCCCTTCAAGAGATCATATATGAAGGGCAGCAAGTTTTAACTACCAACTACACTTTAGCAGAAACAGTCGTAGAGTTTAATATTTGAGTGTTTAAAATCAATATTAGCTTCAAAAAGATACAAGTGCGAGAGTTTTGTGCATTTATAATCTTAGAATTAGCTGCTAAATTATAGTTTTGTAACATGTCTCGATTCATTGTACTTAATATATTTATTGTAAACTAGTGGTACCTTATTCATTATTTCTTAAACATCTCTCTCTGAAACATATACACACATACGTCCTTTCAATACCGCTCATGCTCTGCTACTACACAACACAACATACAACATCCACCATAACACTACAGTACACCAAGTTTATGGTCATAATATACCAATACCAGAAGTTCCTTTTCTCTTTTGCAATTTTTCCAAAAATAACTTCTGTGATTTTTTTTAAACTTTTGTTTCCTTTAAAGTCTAATACTTTTGTTTGTAATATTTCCCCAGAAAAGCGGAAAAGCTGCCCTTATTTCAAATACAGAAAACATGCTAAATCATTTTTTAAAAAACCCGATTTAACCATATTAAGACCACTACATAACATATGGTACAGGTGATGTACAGTTTACAAAATAAAAAATCTGGTGTGAAACACTCACACAACTTTCTCATACTCCAGTTCTCAAAATTGTAATTGACAAATTTTATAGTATTTGTAACAAATCTATGAAATTCGTCGAAAACTGAAAAAAACTGTCTAGTAAAAGCGCACTTCCGGTTTACTGATTTTCTTGAAACGCGGAATTTTAGCCATCCATTTATTTGTAATTCATTTTGTTTGAATGATAGAATTATATAATCAACTATGATGGCACTTTAGAGAAAAACATAACTCCACCCCTCCTCCAATAGTGCCCCTAAAAGAATTTCCCAAAGAAATGTTTCAAATAAAATTTATAACTCTTTGTATGTGTAGTTGATATACCAAGTTTGAAGAAAATCGTCGAAGCCATTTTTGAGAAAAACGCAAAAAACTAAAAAAAAAAAAAAAAACAAGTAAAGTGATACTTCCGGTTCAGGAATTTTGACAGATAGCCCACTGTCAGATGCCATGGTGATACCTCTTTTTTGAGCTATGCTATTCACATACATACACACACAGACCATTTGGTAAAAACCACTTTTTTGGACTCAAGGGACCTCAAAACGGATATTTCCAATGAAAACTCGATATCGAAAATTTGACACGATTACAATACTTCCTCTTACTAGGAGTAAAAGAAAGTTAAAAAAACCTATAGTACCTCCTCTCCTCTTTTAACTTTCTCTTATTCCTAGTAAGAGAAAGCATTGTAATCGTGTCAAATTTTCGTTATTGAGCTTTCACCGAAAATATTCGTTCGCAGGTCCCCTCAGCCCAAAAAAGTAATTTATAAAATGATCTCTCTCTCTCTCTCGCTGTATGTGTGTGTGTGTGTATGCAGAAAGTTCAAACGTTTCTGTTTCACTGTGTTCACTGTTCACTGTTCTGTTTCTTTTCAAACTGGATTCTGTTTAGGAATCCATGGATCCAACAGTAAGTTATCATCAAAATTTCTCAATTGGAAATACCATTTTACTGAATGATTTATCAACTTTTATGCGATTTTCTCGAAAATGACTGCAATGATTTTCTTTAAACTAAGTATGTGAACTAGAAATATATCATTAAAATTAATAAATTGCTAAACTTCCGAGTTTCAAGAAATTTTATAAACCAGAGGTGCGTTTTTATTAAATAGTTTTTCAGTTTTCGCGATTTACTCCATAGAAACAAGGACGAATTTCAATATACTCACTATAAAATTTGTAAACCGCAGTAAGAAAAAGTTGTTTGAGTGTTTCACAAGTATGTTTTATATTTTACTGTATGCTCCAAGCAACAGTACATTATTTTGTAAAAGAATGTTTGAAACTTTTTAATATACATAATTTTCTAATCAGGTTGAAGGTTTAAATTCAAATAGACACCCCATTTACCTTTTTCATTTTAGCCATCTCAGAATGATGAAATTTTTTCACAATATATCACAATATACTTTTCACTCAAAAAAAAACAAACATAAATCTCAACCAGTAGAATTGTAAATTCCAAAAATCTAAATATGCAACAATAAAACTAGTTTGAAAGTTAGTAACAGCTGCCGTACGAGTTTGTAAGAGCAGTCTTGTTTATACATCTGAGCTTGGATTAGATATACGAATTTTGGATAATACATGGAGCGAGGATTCCTTGGGCCACAGACAGTGGGGGCTCTCTTCTCAGTTGCCCTACTAACTTAGTTTTTTTTTTAATTAGGCGCTTCAACATCTATGGTCATTAGCGCCCGGAGCCTTCTTAGTTCTCCGCTACAGACAACACTGTCCATCACCGGACAGTGAGCTGTCCTACTAATTGTAGATAATTCTTTATCCCTAAATTACTTACCGGATATTTACACATAACGTGTTTTTTCCCACATCTCAGACAGCAGTAATCTGTTTCTTGTTGTTGATGGATATTTATTAAAGTAAATAATAATATAGACAGATAAATCAGTCTCATTATTTGTCAAGTAGTTGAAACAGTATATTCATTTGTTTCATTTATGTACACAGATGTAATCTTTGCCAAAAAAAAAATAATAATAAAATCTGATTACCAGATGATGGTAGATAACTATTTACTGATAGTATTAATGTTAGACTAACCTTACGTCTAGTGGCTAGCGCACTTGCCTTTGGTATGAGCATTGAGGGTTCAATTTCCGTGAGGGTTTTCACCGGAAATTCTGTTTTCTGGGGCCCCCTCAAATAATAAAGGAAATATTTTTTGCGAATGGGGTATGTGTGTGTGTTAGGGCTTATTTTTGAGTGTGGGTTGCGTGAGACAAAATATCTCAAAAGGCCTATATCAGCAGCTATGAAGGTACGTCAACCGCCCACTTTAACCGCACTTTATTCAATGTTTTTTCCACATTTTTGTGACTTTTCTCGAACTAGGATAATTAATAATAAGTAAATAAATAAGTATAATTTATTAATTCCAACGATTCTTCAAGTTTCAGACATTTATTAAAAGTAAAGTCCGGGAACTAATGGGGTCACTTAGGAGGTATAAATGCATTTCTTTTGGAAAGACCCGAGATTCTAGATTAGAATAACTACACTTGGAAGAATTATACCATTATTCTCTTAATAATTGTATCATTGTTTTTTTGTTTCAGATTACCGAGAAATTTGTAAGAAACAAAGATGTCCACAGCTGGTGAACATACTGAATGAGAAAGGATTAGCGATATCGCCTTTCACCAATTTAGGCGAGATGTATCATTTAATTGACAATCTGGTGTAACGCTAACCAATGTCCAACGGTCGACTACCCCCGTTGAAACGGATCCGATCCGGAGGGGGTCTAGCCGTCATTTTAATAAACAAAACATAATGTTGCCAATTATACAACGAACAAAATTGGACAATTTGTCCAAACTTAAATTATCTAACTGGAAATGGTTTTACCTTATAATACTGTTTGTATTATTTTGTAAAAATGGTGATTGCCAAGCAAATAGACCACCAAGATTTCTTATCGATGGACAGACAGAAATCGTCCTAAGATTGAAAGAAGGAAATCAGTCACCAGTTGGTAAGATAATGTTAAATTTTGTTTTCTTTAGCTTAAAAAAAAAAAGAAGCCAAAATGAGTTAGAAGTTTTCTCGATATTAGGATATTTCACTAATGCTCATTACTGTAATATCAATTGAATTCACAGTATTTTAATAATTTTATATTACCGTGGGTATAAAATCCAGCTGATCCAGTTGACACTTTCTTTTTTACTTTCTCTTACTTCTAATAAAAATTGGGTTTTCACCGAAAATACATGTTTTGAGGTGTCTCCTGATTATGGAAAAATGTTTTCCGTGAATGGTCGGTATGAATGTGTGCGTGTGTGGGTTTTAACAGAATATCTCAAAAATGAAAAGTCACAGGATCCTCAAATTTGGTATTTTGTTTAGCCATTATCACCGATCAGATACCAAAATACATCAGATACCAGATTTCGGGCAAAATCCATCAACCAGAAATGCGACTTTACTGAATTATTTTTTTTCTTTTCACTTTGTCGTGATTTTCTGGAAATCGGCACCAACGATTTTCTTAGGAGTTGGGGGGGGGAACAGTAGCGTAATGCTATCCATTAAAGTACATTTTAGTATAATAAGAATAATATATGGTTTTATCACCTGCATAATATTCATACAAGGAAACATTGCCAGAATTCCAAATTTGAAGAAAACCAGAAGTGCGATTTTTTATACAATCGGTGTTTGAGTTTTTAGTATTTTTCTCGAAAACGACTACGATTTCCGTGTAATGTAGAGATAACAGACACAAAATATTGTTCTACAGTAATAATACAGGTCAAATAAAATGGGGTAAGAGAAAGTTGAGTGAGTGTACACATCAGAATTTTTGTTTATAATATAACTATTATCTGAAGATCGTTTTATAAATAATTATTATTAATAATTATGTTAATAATAGAAGAATGGAAAGAATCTGATTTTTTCACAAATGTTTTTCCGAAATATTCTTAAGTTGCGCAAGATTGAGAAAGCAAAGATACGGCAAATTTAAAAAAGGAAAACCATTTTCGTTCGGCTTTATTTAAACAATATCTAGAATCAGAGACATTTTCCGTGGTAGCCTGCTTCATTTTGTGGTCATCGACCGGTTTCGGGCGTCCGCCCATTTTCAGGAAGTCTTTGTCAGACAGTGTGATAACTCAGACTTACACTCAGTATGTAAACTGAATTTGCTCTGTGCAAGTCTGTGTTGTCACACTGTCTGAAAAAACGCATCCAGATAATGGGCGAACGCCCGAAACCGGTCGATGACCACAAAATGAAGCAGGCTACCACGGAAAATTTCTCTAATGCTTTCCAGCTCTGCGGAACCAACCACCACAACAAATATCTAGAAATTAAAAATTGCAGATAGTTTTATTATTATTATTTATATTTTTTAGCATTATTTTTATCAGCCAACACCCTGAGTGTCTGTAACTGACGGATAAAAATTTAATTAACAAAAATATTTCAATTTTTCAGGCAGTTTAATTTATAGATTACGAGGGATGGATCCGGATGGCGATCCATTGACATTTGGAGTTCGAGAGTACAGTGGCTCGGATGTAATCAGAATAGAGAACTTGGGTACAACAGAAGCAAATATCTACCTCAACAAAGAATTGGACAGAGAGGTGGGTATTGATTGAATATTTTAACTTTCTCTCACTCCAAGTAAGAGAAAATAATACAGATTTTCGAAATTATACCGGAAATATATGATTTGGGGTTCCTCTGATTACGAAAAAAATGTTTTTAGCAAATACTCTCTCTATATGTGTCTGTGTGTGAACAAAATATCTCAAAAACGAAAAGTCGCAGGAACCTCAAACTTTGTATTCAGTTTAGGTAATACCATCCTTCAAAAACAAAGATTTCGGGCAAAATCTATCAACCGGGAGTGCGACTTTACCGAATGTTTTTTTTCGAAAACTGGGCCATCGATTTTCTTCAAACTTCTTTTACTATCTACACACAACTTTTATCACTTTTATTTGTAACATTTCCCCGGGAAAATTTATTTTTGCAAATTAGGGGGGGGGGCAGTAGCGTTATGCTTTCCCCTAATATTAGAAGCACTAATATAGTCGTAAACTATCATTACGACTCGTCTGTAGGTGGGACCAAACGTCACGCTATTCAAAGCCTCACTGGGCCCATGTAGGTACCCCAAACTCTACAAAAGAGGTCTTGGCATGAGCCCCATTACCTAAAAGTGCCTCTAGTCGACTAATGGTGATAAACAAATATGAACCAATGTGTTCTTATAATGGAACCAGCTGATCGTTCTCTACAAAGAATGAGCCTTTAAGCACCCTCTTTCAAGTTAACGCGGTCCGTTTGAGGTGTATTGGAGTTTCCTCTATTTTCCCCACAGGTACACATCACTTCTAGGCTTACCTTCTTCAGGTTCCCCTGAATACATAATGCCCCTTGAGGACACCTGTCAACTTGCTGAGCCGTTTTTCTGTCAATCAGACTGTTTCAACGATTCTCACATAATGTATTCCGACTGTAACTGCTCAGATAAGTCCTAGACTATGTCAGTTGTAGAAACCACTCTTGACTTTCCTTTCTCGTTTCTCAAAGCTCTTCACAGAAATCCTGATTGCTTATGCCACACGAAAAGGTTTCAGCCCTATGAAGGAGGTACAACACACCTTTCCAGCCAAGGCATTTCCATTAAATTTTTGAACTGATACATAATCTCAGTGCTTTAATGGCGACCTGCTGCCATTTATAACAATCCCCTGATTCCGGAATTTCCTGCCGAAGTTGAATGAATATCTTCCAATTGAATGAATTTCCGCCCATAAACTTGGCCCAAAAACTACCACATATAAAGACCCAATATTCATGTGTTCGAATTTTTTTTTTCGTGATATATTATTTAATGTTGCTTTAAAACGACAACCCGCTATCGAATAGTTATCATTTGTATTAATAACTGAAATTAAGAGCCATATTGGGTTAGCCACGCCTATAGGCACCCAGATTTAATAATAATAGTGTTGAAATTCGTTGTTTGAAGGAAGTTTGTCAATTAGAATTAAAATAATTGAAGAGGAAGTCTTTTAATTAGCACTTTTTTTAACTTTTAGATGCGCGATGAATACATGATGGTGTTAACCCTGACGGATGGTCGCCTAGGCGATGGTAATTTCATTACGCAAAGCATGCTACTTCTAGTTGAGGATGTTAATGACAATGAACCGATATTTAAACAATATCAAAGTTCGTTAACTGTTCCCGAGGATAGTGGACCAGGTATTCTAACTACTTTGGAAGCGACTGATGCTGATGAAGGACCATATGGACAGGTATTTCATTTAATTTCAAATGTTAATAACTAATTATCAAAAATGCAATTCATACAGATGATTTTTCATCCTCAGGCTAGATAGGAAAAAAAAGCCTGGGCAAGAACGATGTCTACAGTTTTGCCCGCTAATGCGCTTATTCAAAATACCGCACGAATTAAATGTGTTGTTTAAAAAATACTAAATTTGAAGGATATTCGTCAGCTGGAAGTGAGACTTTGAATTTTCTTCAAACGGATTCAAAGAGTTTCTTTCCTTAAACTTCTTTACATAGTGCATATGTAATAAATGTATCTAATTATTTTATTTGAATTGGAGGAGGAATTGATTTTAACGGGTTTCTGGGTGAAGCAGAGAGTAAAGAACCCAACGTGGTGGTCGTTACGGAAAATAAACGTTCAGTAAACATTGCGACTTTTAAGAAAGATTTGTCAATCAAAACTGTAAATATTGAAATAGAAAAGAGAATGTGCGAATACTTCACACGATATTTTAATGTCTCGATTGAATAAATCATGTATATTTATCCATTATGTTCACTCAATTTCGAAGAAATCATATTTTATTATTATTATTTATTTATTGCTTTTGGGATACATAGATCCATAGCAGAGAGTGGGTTTAACAAAATTACATATTGAGCAAATAATCTTCTCAACTCAGTATAGAGCAGGCAACAGAACAAAAAATATAAAAAAAAGAAAGAAAACACAATTGTAAATAGTAAATAGAGTTCCTAAGAGATGCCTGCTTATTTAAAAATTAAAATAGCTAACCGCTTGCTAAATAAATAAAACTAAAATGAAAAGATCAAACTAAACATTATGAGGTTACATTTGACCTACAAATATTAACAATATTCTTGTTTATTATTATTATTATTATTCTAAATATTATAATATAATAATTATGGCATTAATATAAATAATTATGGCATAAATAATTGGATTATTTAACATAAATCATCCAATTAAATTTCTAAAAGCCAGACTAATAACAAATAAGTAAATGTTATTAAATTTATTTTTATTAATATTGGACAGCAAGTTCTTAATTTTTAACCAGAATTACTGTGGGCTGTCAAGAAGTATTGGTTTAAATATTTATTTCTATATGGCAAGAGAAGAGGCCAGTCAATTAAAAGAAATCATATTTTACATTTAGATAATGTCACATAAAGACGGCACTAAATTAGTCTTAATATTCCAGTTATAGTTTTTACTGGTCAAACCTTATAGACGGGGTTTCCCAAAATTAGTTTACTTTAAAGTAATTATACTTTAAAATTTACTCAACGAATTTGAACGTCCAAAATAATTTATAAAAAAAATATACCTTTATAGGATGTGAATAAATTTAATATTGTGAAATCGAATGTTTGATAAACTGTAGTAATAAACAAACTTGTAAGCAAATTATAACCCAGCTGGAGAAGATTTCAGTTCTAATGCGGAGCGACGCATGCGTTTTGCTACATCACAATACACTTTTCCGAACTATAAATTTCTTTAAAAAAAAAATTGACAATACTATTTCATTGAAATTTACTCTTATTTTTTAAAGGTATATTACCATTTACAAGAACTGGATAATGAAGAAAACCCATTCACAGTGTCAACAGTAAACGGAAAAGGAGTTATAAGATTGGTTGGCAAGTTGGATTATGAAAGGAAATTTTTATATCAGCTCAAAGTATTAGCTATAGATAGATCAAATAATGATAGGGTTAGCTTTTTCTTTTTCCTTTCTTCTGTATAAAGTGATTATATATATTTAAAGTTAATAGATGAGAATAAATAAATACATGATTTTCAATTTCAGGTAAATACTGGTACTGCAGCTTTAGTAGTCAAAGTTCAGGACGTTGAAGATCAACCGCCAGAATTTGTGGTAGTATCTCCTGTGACAAGAATTAGTGAAGATTCTCCAGTTGGTACTTCAGTATTACAAGGTAACTATAAATTTTTTATATATTCATTCACTGCTATGAAAGTATTATGTGGCCATAGTGTCAAATTTTCGAAATTGATTTTCACCGGAAATACATCTCAAAACATATATTTCAAAAATTACGTTGAATTCGAATTTTTTTTGCAAATATGTTTGTACGTATGTTGTGAACAAATGTAACAAAAATGAAAAATGCATTTGATTCACATTAAAAAAATATAGCTGACATTCGCTCCTTGATACTACATTATTTGTCTTTCTGAACCTCAATTTTTTGGGGGGGTTAAACTCAGTTATCTTGGACAATCATGGCTGACACTCTTCCCAACTATCATTCTTCCTTTATTATGATAAAGTTACCCTTTCGATGATTACAAATTGATACATTAGCACATTTAAAACATTTATTTTCTATTTAAATTTTTGTTATTCTTTCGAGCTTTATATTTATACTTCACAACATTACCGCTTTTCTATTTCAACTTTTTGTCCCATCATTTTATCATTTTTAAAATAAGTTCACATCACTGTTTCAAAAGTATAACGATCACTACCATTGCAGCGGGTGTGAATGAACAATATATATTGTTCATAGTTCTGTGAGGATAGGTATTACAACTATTTTAATAATGTTTATCACTTACAGTATAGAACTTTTTTAACTTTATCTTACTCCTAGTTTAAATTATATACATGTTTTACAGGTATATCAATAGGGAGGATTCTAGTCCCATTTGTCAGAGCTGTGATGATGGAGTTAGGGAAACGGCTCCAATGTATGTCAGTGTCCCCGTTTCGCTGATACTAGGTTTCGTGTATTTGGGAGGGCATCACTCTCGCGGGACTGCCTGGGAGGATTGAAGCTGAAAGATATCGTAGACAAACCGGCAAACTACCGGAGGAGATTAATAAGGGGGATGATTTGGGGGGTGGAGGATTGGGGGATATAAGCCACATAGGTCCCAGGCCGATAGGCACCCAGATTTAATAATAATAATAATTACAGGTATATCAACAACATATTTTTACTTTCTCTTGCTAGTAATAATAAGAGGAAGTATTGCGATCGTGCCAGATTTTCGAAATATAAGTTCACCGGAAATATAAGTTTTGAGGTCCTCTGACTCCAAAAAAGTGGTTTTTACAAAATGGTTTGTATGTGAGTGTGTGAAAAGAATATCTCAAAAATGAATAGTTCCAGGAAGGCACAAACTTGGTATTCTGTTTAGATACTATCACCGCATCAGACACGAATATTTCGGACCAAATCTATTACTCGCAGGTGCCACTTTACTGAATTTTTTTTTTCTTCAGTTTTTGTGATTTTCTCAAAAACGCTCCAACGATTTGTTTCTTTAAACTTGGCATATCAACAACACATACAAAGAGATACAGCTTTTATTTGAAACACTTCTACGGGAAAATTCACTTCCCACTTTTGGGGGAGGGGTGGGTTTATTTATGGTTTTCTTTAACATTCTATTTCAGTTTATTATACAATTCTATCATTTAAATAATGTTAATTAGAATTAAATATATTGTCGAAATCGAGAGTTTGAAGAAATCGAATGACCGAAAGTGCGTTTTACTGAAAGTAGTTATCAGTTTCCTGCTGTTTTCTCTAAAACGGCTCCAAAGATTTTGTTTAAATTTCATATGTTAACTACGCATAAAAACTTTTATTTGCCACATTTCTCCAGGAAAATTCATTTTCGGGAAGGGGTGGGGTTATGATTTCCTCTAATGTGCTATTTCAGTTCAACAATGTGCTACACAACTCTGTCAAGTAAATAATATTATAGGTTTGTATAGTAGAATATAGAATTGTATAGGTTGCCAAAATTCCCAGTTTGAAGAAAATCTGTTGAGCGGAAGTTCTTTGACTATACTGAATAGGTCTTTTTTAGTTTTCAGTGATTTTTTCCATGAAATTTTCGACAAGTTTAAACACTAATAAGAATTGTAAGTGTGAAGAAAATGTGCCATTTCGCAGTGAGAGAAAGTCGTGTGAGTGTTTCACACCAGATTTTTAATCCTGTCAACTTTTCGATATCGAGTTTTTACCGGAAATATCCGTTTTTCAGGTTCCCTGAATCCAAAAAAGTGGTTTTTAGCAAATTCTGTGTGTGTGGTTATGTATGTGAACAGCATAGCTCAAAAACGAAAAATCACAGAGAGTTCGACCTTTTGATATTTCGTTTGTGTATCACCATGTGATGTGACAGTATGTTATCTGTCAAAATTCCTCAACCGGAAGTACCACATTACTGAAGGGTTTTTCACATTTTTACAATTTTTTCGATAATGACTCCAACGATGTTGTTTAAACTATGGTATATCATACAAAATGTTTTTTTTGAAACATTTCTCTGGAACAATACATTATGGACACTTTTAGGGGAGGGGGTAGGTAGGTTGTCCTCTAAAGTACTATTTCAGCTTATTACACAATTCTATCATCTAAATGATATTGGTCATCGATCCGGTTTCGGGCGTTCGCCTATTATCAGGATGTTTTTCTCAAAACAGTGTGGTATACAGACTTGCACAGAGGAATTCAGTTTATACACTATTGAAAGAGTATCTATTATAAAGGCGGAAATCTGCGCATGAGCTAATTCAATCACTACATAAAAAAAGGATTCGAACTAATTATTAATGCGATTAAACAAATAAATTGTAGAAAATAGAAGGGTTATATATTTTATCAATTTTCTTTTCCATCACGGCAAAATAAACAATGGCTGTGGATTTTGCTTTTGTGCCTAATTCACTTTTGCCTATTTTTTCAACAATGGAATGAAAATTCTGAGTTTTTCTTATTATTTTATGGGTGTTTAACAACAATTTTATTTGTCCTACTACTATAAACGGCCAAGTACAGAATGGCGGACTTTCATTGGATCATTTCTGCCTAATTCTCTTTTGCTTTCTCTTTTAATAACGGAATGAAAATTCTGAATTTTTTCTTCTTAGCTCACATTAATTATATAAAACAGTAAATATTATGTTAAATATAACTTGATTTTTTGGATTTTTTCTTAAAAGATTTTTATTGCACAATTTGATAATTTATAAAAAAATCTAATCTTGATTTTTCATAGAAAGGAGTAGCTTTAAATAAATAACCAATCACAGTGTAGAAGTGAAAGTGTTAAATGTGGGCTTGTAATTTAGGCCGATCAGAAATTTTGAATCAGAGACATTTTCCATGCTAGCCTGGCTTCTTTTTGTCATCAGGATGTTTTTGTTAAACAGTGAAATAACAGAGCAAATACAGTTGATACACTGGATTTTAAAAAGTCTTTGTTATGACGGTGTGCAAGTCTATGTTATTACACTGTTTAACAAAAACATCACTGATGATGGGCGAACGCCCGAAACCGGTCGATGACCACAAAAAGAAGCAGGCTATCACGGAAAATGTCTCTGATGCTTTCCAGCTCTGCGGAACCAACCACCACAACAGAAATTTTGAAATTATTGTGTTGACCATGCCCACATTTGGCACCTCCACTGAATTGGCTACTTATTTCTATGAAAAATCTAGTTTATAATTTTTTTACTAATTTTTCCTCTGTAGGTATTTTATATATTATCAAATTATGCTATAAAAATTTTTTATATAAAAAATTCAAATATCAACATACTATTTTATTTTTTATATAATTAGTGTGAGTTTCTTCATCTTCTTAGTCTATTCCTTTTATACCACTACAGCGGTGTCGAGGCCCTGCAGAGTTTTCTCCAACCGTCCCTATCCCTTTCTTTCCTTCTGTCCAACCCCAACCTCTGTCTTAGAAATTCTGTTGTACATCCTGTTCTCAAATTCTCCGAGGCTTTTCTCTCTTGCTGGAACCTGTCATTCTGGTCTCATATAATCTCCCCGCCATACTTCCCTCCTCCATTCTCATAACATGGCTTAACCAACGCAGCTGGATGGTTGGTACGATCTCTGCTGCGGGCTTTACTTTTAAATTTCTTCTAATATACAGATTCCTAACTTTGTCCCTTTTTGTTTCCCCTCTATTTTTCTCAAATATCGCATCTCCATAGTTTGGATAGCGCTTGTATGCCTTTCCGTGAGGTCCAGGACTCACTGGAATATGTAAGATTCCGCATGAATTCAGTCTTATACACGGCTATCTTTGCCGCTTTATACCCTTCTGGCTTTCCTAAGAAGCTTGTCTCAAAGCGTAAAAGACTTTTCCTGCGGTAGCCACCCTTCCCTTTTGGGACAGATAGGAGCCAAGATATTTGAAGGTAACTACCTGCTATAATTAATTAATGTGAGCTATAAAGAAACAATTTAGGTTTTCATTCCATTGTTAAAAGAGAAAGCAAAAGAGAATTAGGCAGAAATGATCCAATGAAAGCCCGCCATTTTGTATTTGGCCGTTTATACTAGTGGGATAAAATAAAAGTGATAAAAAATTTCAGTGATGTCAAAAATTTCTCCAAGGAATTCATAATATTTAGTTAGAAAAACTTTTCATAGACCTGGAGTTTTTAGCTATTCATTATGTTGTCCTTCATTTTTTTAATGTATGGCGCAGTCCACATATTGAAAGATTACTTCGTAAAACTACAGACTATATAACCATGTAAATTGGTGTAAGTCTTGTAGTGTTTCACACTAAATTTTTTCTTTTATTCAGGTACTCTATTAAAGAATTTGTGATACTTGTGAATATTCCATTCTTGAAGCTGTTAGCATGTTGTGGAATCACTTGGATCTTGCATCCTGGGTTTCTTCAGCACCAAGATTATTTTTGGCCCAAAAAATATGATCTCGCAATCTCACATGTATATTTTTATATTGAATATATTTTTGGGGAATTTAAATTTCGATGTCGAAAAATTAACCGCTATGGTACGAAGTGTAATTTCTAATGTAGTTGCAAAGCGAAAAAAAAAGTTATTAAGATGAGATAAGAAGAGTAAACTATAATTCGATTAACTATCCATGTTGTGCAGTTGGGAGCGATCATGATTGTCCAAGATAATTCAGCATTACCATTTTTTATTGTTTATAATTTTGCAAACTGCACAGTTTATTTTCAGTATATTTTTCAATGCTCACTACTAACTTCTTTTGTTTACAGTTAGAGCGATAGATGGTGACAGAGGTATAAATAATAAGATAACATATTCAATACTGAGTGGAGCTCAAGGTGCTTTCGACGTTGAACCAGCTACCGGGAAAGTTTACACCCTAAAAACTATCGATAGAGAATCGATTATAAATAATAATAATGGAGCTTTCATTCTAGAAATTCAGGTAATTAAAAAAATCATAATTTAAAAGAAAATGATTGACACACTATGAAATCCCAATGACATTAAACGAAGTAACTATCTTGGCAAGAAATAAAGACTGCCGTAATACTGTTAAGATGGTAACACAGGTATAAATAATAACATATTCAATGATGAGTGGAGCTCAAGATGTTTCCGACGTTGAACCAGCTACCGGCTAAGTTTACACTCTAAAAAGTAGGGTGTAATATAAAAAGTAAGATGTAATTGTTCAGTAATATATCTAGAGACTCTGCAACATATACTGACAGACAAATTTCGTCGAATGGTTCATGTACCAGCTTTCGTGATCAATTTTTATAAAAAGCAAATATCCAAATTGTATAAAAATTAATTATTTGAAAGAATATATAAACTTTTAGGAGAGTTGACACACAGACAACACCACATTAATGCTCTCATCTGCAGCTTCACATACTTTGTGATGATAATTGAGTTCAGCTGTTGACAGCAAATTATGGAAGTTATTAATATGTAAATTTAACTATCCTTATTTTATTATATATGTGAGAAAAATAAAATGAAAAACAGGGGAATAATTTGAAATAATTTCTCGAAGGGAGTTCGCTCCTTTGGACGAACCTGCAGTGATTATCTTATCCTAAAGCTACTATTACAATAAAAGGAATTAAATAAGCAGTTTGGTAAAAAAATAAAAAAGAAAGGAGAGTCAACATTTAGACTCTGCTTTTGTGATTTAGACATCAAGTCAAACTTGGAGAAAGCACTATGAAGAGAAATTTTCAGACTCAAGATATCGGTGTGAAGCCAGAGAAGGTGGTCAGCCTGACGGTATGGAGAACGGTACAATATGGTAAGAGATTATGGCAAAATTAAAATTAGGAAAGGCGGCAGGAAGAGCAAATATTTCGCCCGAATATGGGGGGAACGAAATCGTCAAGTCCCTTGCACTCTCTTCAAATTTTGGTATGGAACTAAAAAAGGATCCCCACAGACTAGGAATATAATGTAATTGTCCCCCATTCACAAGGCAGGCAGTCATTCAGACGCAGGAATAACAAATCTATATTTCTATCACAAGTAGGTACAAGGTTTACACCAGGTTTCTTGAGACAAGGCTGTGGAAACTGGTAGAAGAGGATTTAGAAGAAGAACAAGCAGCCTTCAGACCTGGTATACACACTTAGGATCTCATGTTCTTTTTATAATGCTTATAGAAAAAGCGTGGGACAGAATAAAAATATCTATCTTACTTTCTTGGATCTTCAGGCTGTATTTGACTCAATCCCTGCACAGGAAATATGGCAAACTCTGGTACGCAAGGGGGAGCCATCTAACTTAAATACAAGCAATCAAATGGGTGTACCAGGAAGCTAAAGGTGTAGTAAGGCTGTAAGGCTAAATGGAAAGATGTCAGAACTCCCTGCAGGGATGAGGAGGATAATACGGGAAAGGGACCACGCTTCACGGTACAAAGGAGATGGAGGAAGAAGAAGAAGAGAAAAGTCAATATAAGAAGCGAATGCGGCAATCTGAGAAGAACATATTTCGGAATTTTATGAGCCAATTACACGTCAGTTTGGAACTTACCCCACGCTATTATAGTAGGCTATTCTCGGAAGATTCTTGCGTTCTGAACTGAAAGGAATAGTTGACGATCTTGCAAGAAGAAAGAAGGGCCTCCAAAAAAGAATATGTCTTATCTATAGAACGTACTACTCGTCTATGAATCATCTATATAGCGATCTGCATCGAAAAGAATACCTGAAAATCTGTGGCTTTATCGAAGAAATTGACGATTAAAACAGATGCACCATGATTGAATACCTGAGAATCATTTCTGCATGCACTGAAGAAATGACAACAAAAAAAAACATGTCTCAGAACTACTTTCTGATTCATCTGTAGAAAAGTTTGCAGGAAAGAACTGAAGAAAATGGTCCAAAACCACATGCCCTACCCAGAGGACTCACAACGTTCGTTAATCATCTTATTGACTAAATTTTAAAAAAAGTTCATTCTGTTAAAAATAAAAATTACTCTAGAAATTTTACAAGATTATCGTAGGTTATAAAGCATTTCTCCTTTTTCAAATTTATTAGCTTAAATTAGAATTACTGTTGGATATCTCCGAAGATTTAAGATCTTTAAGGAGAATTCATATCAGATTTATGAGTATGAAAACCAACTGTAATTAACGTTGGTTCTTTTTACTTTGTTATTATTCCATATGTTTAGTTATTCTTTAGCACGTTGTTTCATTTATTATTATAAATTATTTCTTGTAGTATCAAAAAAAAATTAATCTAGATACTGTTTGTTACAGGCACGAGAAGAATCGCGATCAGTGTATCCGCCACCTACAGCGCGAACCGAAGTAACAATAATTATAACAGATATAAATGATGAAAAACCAACGTTTAGAAGTAAAAAATATACATGTCAAGTCAACGAAAATGCACAAGCCAATACACCGGTCACATTTCTTACACCAGCTGTACCTCAGGTTTATGACTATGATCAGGTAGACATTATACTATTCATCATCTTTATATTAAAATTTATGCAAAGTTAAAAGATTATTAAATAAATCTTTACAAAACAAGATCAGAGTTTATCTTATAATTTTTAATTAATCATCAATAAGAACAATAGTTACGTTTGGCCATTGTTAATAAAACAAACAAATTGTTGGTTGGCTATGAACCAAAGAAAAATTTTTTTTAAAAGGCAATAACCTCTGCGCCTAACAACATCTAATCTCTATAGCTCTTTAACAGATCTTGAGGAAGTACATCAAAGGGTCCGAATCGTCGATAAATAATCTTTAAAAGTTGAAAAGTTGTTTTCTTTGGCCTCAGTCAACCAACATTTTGCTTGTTTAATTAATTATATTTACCTAAACTTTTGTTAGAAGACGATCATTCATAAAACTCATATGACTTTCTCTTACTGTGAATTTCTAATCGGTAAATTCTCTCCAGACTTGGAATTTTTGTTAAACCTTTTTTTGTCTTAACATTACATATACATACATATACATTTAGGGGGGATCATGATCATGACAGCACCTGTAGTTAAGGGCGGGCAGAGCATAGTGCTGCAGTCACACACGACAATAGTTAAGGGCGGGCAGAGCATAGTGCTGCAGTCACACACGTCAATCGTAAAAAAAACAATCTGGTATGAAACACTCGCACAACTTTCTCTTATTGCCATTAACTATAAATTAACAAGTTTTCTTCATACTTACAATGTTTACTAAATGTTTATATTTCTTCAATTATATATTAATAAAATGGCTTTTTTGAGGAAAGAAAAATCTCCTTCCTCCACCCAAAAATGGACTTTCTCGGAAAAATGTTTACAAAAAGTGGTAGGTCTTTGTATTCATAGTTAATGTAACAAATTGAATGAACTCTGCCGATGTTTATATGGAGAAAAACGCACTTACTCAATCGATTCTTTTTTTGGTCATCGGCCGGTTTCAGGCGTTCGCCCATCATGAGGATGTTTTTGTCATACAGTGTAATAAATAGATTTGCACAGAGCAAGTTCAGTTGATACACTGACTCAGTTGTTGATACCACAACAACTCCAATCGATTGTCTTCAAACTCGGAATTATGGCAACATATTTAGTTGTAATTAATATTATTTAGTTGATAGAATTGTATAATAAACTAATTATCACTTTATAAGAAAACAACACTCCTCCAAAAGGCGCCTTAAATGAATTTTCCCAAAGAAATGTTTAAGTAAAAGTTGTTGCTCTTTAGTGCAGTATTTAATGTAAATTCAAATTTGCCGTCAACGGCGTGAAATTATTATCAAAGTAATACAATACTCCCCTCCAAAATAAAATTATTGTACCCCGTTGGTTGCAAATTTGAATTTACCGAACAGAAGTTGATATAACAAGTTTAAAGAAAATAGTTGGAGCAATTTTCGAGAAAATCAGGAAAAACTAGAAAAAATGCAGTAAAGGTTGATGGATTTTGCCTGAAAACTTCGTTTCTGATGCGGTAGTAGTGGCTAAACGGAATGTCATGTTTGAGGTTCCTGCGACTTGTTCGTTTTTGAGATATTCTGTTAAAACACACATAGTCGCTAAAGCTTTATAGGGGCCCAGCTTTAGTTGCAGATTGCAACCATCATCTCGTTACACGGGGGTTATATTTGATTTTTCTTAAGATAACAAAGAGCTAGGTGACCGGTGTTACATCATAGACGTGAAAATTTTGAAAATTACAGTTGACGAAGTCACTTAGAGTTTCATTAAAAGTTTCCATGCCATACTTACAATGAAGAGAAGAACATTAGAATTGATTTTTATTATTGGAAATGATCTGTGTTATAAATGGCTAATCAAATTATTTCCTTTTCCTTAGAAAGTTTATTGTTATTATTATACTCTTAGATCTATTTTACAATTGCCTATGGATTTTAAAATGTTGAAGATTCGATCAGATTTAAAATATATAGGTGCAAAAATTCTTGTATAATTTCTATTGTAATATTTTACAGGGAAATAATGGAACATTTGAAATGTATTTAGAAGAGGATAATGGTATATTTGAAGTAACACCCCACCGTGGCATCAATGATGCTTCATTTCTCATCAGAGTTAGGGATCCTACAAAATTGGATTACGAAAGAATTAATGGTATTTTCCGTAATTTTCTATGAAATGTTATAATTTTCGAACCTCTGAATAACTTATCATGATCAGAATAATTATTTTCTCTAGTTTTTATTCAGGATAAACACTGAATTTAATAATTAATGATCTTGTTTTATTTTTGGACTTCTTGGTTAATAGTAAATATTTTTATAGAAGTGAGTAATCCCCGTTTAAGATTCCCTGTAAAATATTCAGTGATTTGTGTTGTAAAATGCTTGAGTGTTGCATTTTTAAGACAATAATATGCCTGATGATGGCTAACATCTACTGCCGAAACCTTAGGATCCTATGAAATACATTTTTTCTGGGAATCTCAAACGGACTACTCACTTCTTTTAAAAAAAAAGAGGAAAATACATACATCTAATTATTTATTATTTGCAAAAGAATAAAATTTCATTATTATTACTAGTTAGTTAGTAGTAGTCTTTGCATTAATAATTTTATGGATTTTTTGTTAATAATTTCACATGATATTCATGGAACATTGGAGGGAAAACACTAATAAACGTTTTATCTTTAAATTTAAGTGATTTTTATGGTCAATTTTTTTGTTTTAATATTTTGCAGTAATTAATTTTACACTGATCGCTAGAGAGACTGTGCCAAAAAATGCGAAATCTAGTTCAGTACCAGTCACTGTTTACATTAGAGATATGAATGATAATTTTCCAGAATTTAGCAAGCCATTATATGAGGTA
This sequence comes from Triatoma infestans, assembly GCA_011037195.1. NCBI lineage: Eukaryota > Metazoa > Arthropoda > Insecta > Hemiptera > Reduviidae > Triatoma > Triatoma infestans. The sequence goes on from JAAEAF010002073.1 coordinate 52,801, forward strand.
AATTGTAGAATACGTCATCCTAAAATAATTATTTCTTTATTTTAAAAATCTTAATAATTTTTCTTTTAGGCATCAGTACCTGAAAATTCTGGACCCGGTACCACCGTAGCAATAGTATATGCCCGTGATATGGATTCAGGAAATTTTGGAACCGACGGAATTCGATATACAGGTCTTGGGGGTAGTGTTGCAGAATTGTATGTATTAATGTTTTATACATTTAATAGAACTTAAAAATATATATTATATTAAAAAAAATTTTTTTCTTGTTATAGATTGTCTTTGGATCCGGTGACAGGTGCAATTACGATAAAAGCAGAGTCACCTATATTTGACAGGGAACTTATTGCTAAACATTATTTAACAGTGGAAGCTCGCGATGATCTGGGGCTTGGCAACAGGCAAGTACTTGTATTTGTTTATATTATTAATATTTACAGGGATAAAAATAAAGAAGTTAACAAGTAAATAAACTGATATAGATAAAAATTCACTTATGGGCTTAACAGATGAAACAATAAATATTTCATTGTTTTATTTTGAAACCTGAGCCAATCTCTGAAGTAGAAGGTCTATACACTTCCAGCAATTAGGAAGATTGTCAGATTGGTCAAGAGAGAAGTGTTGTTAGATTGTATTAGATGAATATGTGGTTGGGCCGGTAGAAATCTGAATAAAATCGAGGTTTTTATCCTTCATAACATGTTTATTTTTGTTGCTTCTGACCTTTTTCGAATTCTCATCCATTATCAGCTAAGATACGAACTTATTACCCTCATTCTGACGATGGATGAGGATCCGATACCAGTCAGAAACAATAAAAAATAAGCATGCTATATATCTATCTATCTATCTTTCCCTCTGTTACTTTATGATTTATGCCGAATCGCTTCCGGTAGGATCTAAAAGGACTTCCGAAGGTGAACTCCCTTGTAATTTCCATGTCCACTCCTATTCTTAGTCTTAGTCAATTTTTAATAACTCATTACTTAAAGAGTTTTCTCACTTTATTTTTATCTTTTTAAGGAATACTGTTCAACTGGTGATTAACATCGAAGATGTCAATGACAATGCACCGCAATTTTTACAAAGCAGTTATGAAGCCAGATTATTCGAAAATGACTCCAATTTTGAAACCCCGCTTTTTATTGAAGCTAGGGATGCTGATCTCAATGGTAAGATTCTAATTTTTAAGAATATTGTACATATTGTATTATTTAACTGTTAAATTGTTTAATTATTCTTCGATTTGATCACGTTAATTTAGAGTAATGTATACTATTTATATCCTATTTACGTGTTGCCTATTAGCCTTTCGTGCAAGATCCAGCATGATGTGAAGTAAACAGCGTCAGTTTTAGCGGACCTGATTACGTATGTCAAAATCACGGTTATAGTAATGAAATTGCGGCGTGCGATCACAATATAAACGTACCAATAAAAACAGTCTTGTCAGACCATGGCATTGGTCGGAGGAATTTTCAAATAATTGAGTTGTATGTCAGTTTAGATCTCTTAATATTAGATAACTATTAACTCCCGCAGTGTATGACTTTCTATTTTCATCTTGGAACTTTTTTTTACGCCATTGGGCTGTATTTTTGCAACTACTATTAGAGGAGACCAGCACGACGATCCTGCAAAGTCCTCCTTTTTTCTAAAAGCTATAGAAGTAACTGACATACTTAGTCTGAATCTAACCTTCAAGCCCTTTGATCAGTGCTCAGGCCTTGTTCGCTTCCTGAGCTTTTGGTAAACTGGCTATTATCATACCGCTCTCTAAATTGCTATATATGTATGTATACATCTTTATGTGTATGCAATTCAGGTAGGATCATTAAACCCTGACTTTCATTCTCTTATAACAAACCATCTAATTCGTCATTGTTGAGCCGAACCAAAGACATCTATTCCAACTTCTCTAAGAAGATGATTAAGTTTGAGGAGAGAAAGGGAAGAGTATTACAGGGAATAAGTACTACTGTTCAGGATCAATATTTGAGAGTTTACTCGGGAATTTAGGGAGAGTTTACTGTTCCATGGATGTTGACTTAGTTTGAGATGTTTATTGAGGGGGTTGATGCAGTAAATAACGATGACTGTTTGAGGAATGCAAACAAGTCAAACAGGGAATAATAAAATAATAAATAAATTGTTTTTAAGAAAGTTTAACTTATTTTACAGGTACTCGAAACAGCGAAATCCATTACGCTATAATAGGTTGGACAGAATTACGATCAAATTTCACTATTGATCCTGTTAGTGGAGAAATGCGGCCAAAAGCACCAATTGATTTTGAATCATTGATCAAGACAAGACGAGACCAGGGTGGTAGAGAAGGATCATTACCAATAGCTTTGCAACTACGAGCGGAAGATGGAGGCCGACCTAGCATGTCTTCTACAATTATGGTCACTATTCACCTGCAAGATGTTAACGATAATCCACCAATATTTGAACAAGGTTTATATAGTAAAACAATAACAGAGGACACACCTGGAGGAACGTCTATAATTAGAGTAATACTTCTTTCCATAAATTTATGTTCACATAAATCATACACACACAAAATAATCCTATTTCTATATCTTCATAAAACACCATTCTAGGTAATAGCACATGACTCTGATGGTTCAAAGCCAAACAACGAAGTCGCTTATCGTATTTCTGATGGAGCTGAAGATAAATTTGTAATTGGTGCTGCAACTGGTATAATAAGCACTGCTTCTGGTGCGAATCTTGATCCAGATTTGATTGAACCAAAGCAGACCAGCTACAGATTAACTGTTATCGCGTTGGACGGAGGAGTTGGAGAAAGTAGAAAAACTGCTACCACAACAGTGGAGATTAATGTAACAAACGTCAATAACAAACCGCCAGTATTGAACGATCCAGGAACCATAACGATTAGAGAAAATTCACCAGTTAGTATGAATTCATTTTTGTGATTTTCCAAAGAGAATCTGCTGCTATACAAATCCTGTCAAAAATAATAGCAAAGAAATTTGAAAATTCTCTTTTATGAGTGTTACAATTGGGTAGCTTCTCCAATCATTATTTATGTTCTTTTGTAATTATTGTTGCTTATAGCGCTGTCGCGCTGTTTGTAGCATTAATAAAGATTAAAATAAAAATATCTCTTTTAAGGAACTTATTTTGAATGATTCATATTAGAATTTGTTAAATGTTTAAATTTCCTTCATTTTCCTTTTCTTCTGATTTCTTGAACCCACTTCTAACGATTTTTGAATATAGAGATTTTTGACAATAAAGCTTATAATTTTTCTTGAAACATTTTTCTTAAAAAAAAAAAAATTGATTTTTTGGCTTCAAGAGAAGCTAAGAAGAGAGATATTACTATTTTAATCTTTGGCCAAAAATGTACATACGACGCATTCAGAAGTTGAATAAAAGAGCTTAGTAAAAAGACTGTTAAAGCATTAACAGATTCTAAATGCTCAGAAATACAAAGAAACTCAAAAATAAAGGAAAAAATCAATTCTCATACAAGTTAAAATTCATTTTCCAAATTCCCCTTTGTAATATTCTTGTAAACAAACATTTTTTTTAAGGTTGGCCATGTAATCGGAAGATTAATAGCAACAGATCCTGATCCAACTGCTAGGCTACGTTATTCAGTAGATAGTACAGGAATAGAAGGAAGAACTGAAGAGGGAAGGCTTGTTAGAAGTTCAGAAGTTGATCTGTTGTCACTTTTGGATTTAGATCCATCTGAGGGAATTATCAGATTGGCAAAACTGTTGGACAGAGAAATAGTAGAAACAATAAAACTACCAGTTCGTGTACAAGATATGGCAGCACAGACGGGTACACAAATAGCTTCTGGTAAGTTCTTTTCGTCTATATTCTACTGAATAATGGAAGTGACATGTCTAAGAAAATACGGCTTGTTTGTTAATAGAAGATTAATTAATATACACTTATCTCTTTGTAGTGTTTATTGAAATGATCTTTACATAAATAAGAGGGAATTAATGTCGGTTATTATTTTCATGTACTCTTGATAAGACGAAGTATTGCGAACGTGTGTGTGTGTGTGTGTGTGTGTGTGTGCGCGCGTTTGTGTAGACACAAAATATGTCAAAAACGAACAATTTTAGAAAGCTCAAAACTTGCTTTTCCATTTAGGAACTACAACCCCAACTGACACGAAGGCAATCAATCAGCCGAAACTGCGACTTTATTGGGTGATTTTTCGATTTTTTTGAGAATTTCTCGAAAACGGTTCATGATTTTCTTTAAACTTCGTTTACATTAGCACATCCACCACGTTTATTTGAAACATTTTCTCGGGAAAATTGATTTTTTGAGAAAGTTCTGGGGAAACAGTAGCGTTAAACTTTCCTGTTAAGTACCACTTAAGCACAATGTATGGTTCTGTCATCTCTATAATATTAATATACAATATAGACATTGCTAGAATTCCAAAAATTTGAAGAAATTCGATTCAAATGTATTTGTTCAATATTATTGATGCTCCCTATAATGTGATCATTATCTCTAGTTGCTACGGCTTGATAGGTTTGCACTTTCCTCCCTCCACCTATTTATTTATGTTAGGACAAATAAACAAAATTTGAAATTTAAAGAAAATTCGTCATTTTGTTTATTTAATTGTTTTAAGATAAAGTCGTGTGAATATTTCACACCAGATATATTATTTTTTCTAAGAAAACACATCTTTTTAGTGCCCAATCCCCATAACGCAGTCAAAAGTAAAAATTATAGCTTTATTCACTTAAATTTGTCCAATTAAAAATGTCTGATAGTCGTGAAAATATTTGTCGAGACTCGACTGGGCCCGATTTTTGATCGGTGAGCGCCTTGGAATCTTCAACTCCATCTTTGTGGCAGGACCGACCGATTTTTCTTAATTTTTTTTCCCCCACAAGATCATATATTCCAACAAAAAGAAGTTGCGTTCCGCTGGTTAAGATCCGAGCGTCATTTTAAATTAAATTGTTGAGAGGTAAACAATCAATATTTTAAAATATGGCAAAGGCGAATAGAAAGTTTTTTAGCAGAAATCCAGCGGAGTTGATATGTGGTTTAGTGTACTTCCAGACAAACCCAACTCCACCATACCCTATACTATTCAGATTTGTCAATGAATTGTAAACAGACGACTTTTTCTATGCATAAAGACAGATACCCAAAGGACCCTTATTAGATCTTTAAGATTTCCATAATCTAACATTAAATTAGCTGTATGTACCCAAAAGAGCTTTGGATAACAAAGGGCTTAGTCCCTCCGCAATTAATTGTAACAATGTATTTTATATATATATATATATATATATATTTTTTTTCACAGCGATCTTGAATATAATAGTAGAAGATGAAAATGATAACAATCCAGTATTTAGAAAACCATTTTATCGAAGATCAGTGACTGAAAATAGTCAGAATGGAATTAATATCGCTAACATTGTTGCTGATGATGCCGATAAAAATAGGACAATAACATATTCCCTTCAAGGTTTGCAACTTTTCAAAAAATTATATTGCGATTATTATATTACATATGTTTCTTCATTAATTGTAAATATGAATAAAAATTTGTGATTTTTAACACATTTAGGAACGCGTAGTATTACGGATCTAGTCCATTTGGATTCTGCTACTGGAGAACTGCTTGTTGGAAGCAGAATAGATAGAGAACAGTTACCATGGTTAAATTTAACAGTAAAAGCAACAGATTCTGGAATACCCCCACGTTCCTCCTTTGTAGATATATTTATACAGGTGCTAGATGAGAATGATAACAATCCCTATTTTGCCACTGAAGTAAATAATTTAACAGTCTTGGAGAATATTACTATTGGTAAGCAATCAATAATATTTTATTATAAGAGGGGCATTCAATAAGTAACGAGACAAATCGCCGTAGCTCAGAAACGGTTTGTTTAATCAATACAATACTTTCAGTACGTCAAGTTGGCATCCTTATACTTAGTTTCTCATCAGCTGTTCGAGGGTATTTGGTAAGCATAACCTCAAATGTATTCAGTTAACAATGGTGAGTCCGCTCAGCATTGCGCCTTGGAAGAACAACGCTCAGTGATTAGATTTTTAGTTGCAGAGAGTATCAAAGATAGTGAAATCCACGAAAGAATGTTGAAAGTGTACTGGAATAATTGTTTGAATCGTTCGAACTTTTCCAATTGGGTAGAACAGTTTAAAAATGGCCGTGTAAGTGTCTGTGACGAGCAACGAAGTGGACGGCCGGTTGAAGATGCAACTTCACCCCTCGAATCTCTCATTAACGCTTTAATTCAGGACAACAGGTGAATTACTGTTTAGCTGAAGAAGTGCACGTGAGTGTTGGAACTGTCGGTAACATTATTCAGAATAAGCTGCAGTACAAGAAATCTTGTGCGAGATGGGTTCCAAGATAACTTACGGACGCTCCAAAGAAACAAAAAAAAAAAGAAGAGGGTGGGAGATCCTTCCACATGCCCCCTCCTCCTACAGCCCCCAGCTCGCCCCATGGACTTCCATTTGTTTGGACCCCTTAAAGAGGCTCTACGTAGGAAGGTGCAAAAGTGGCTTCGAGATCAACCCAAAGAATTTTGTGGCAGAGGCATACACAAATTAGAAGAACGATGGGACAAGTGTATAAATGATGCTGGGGGCAATGTTGAAAAGTAGCCAAAGTTTCGTATTGATTAAATAAATCGTTTTTAACCTACAGCGATTTGTCTCGTTACTTTCTGAATGATGCTCGTAAAAAAAAAAAATATTCACTATGTTACTATTATGTAGTTCGCCATACCAAAAGAGTATTTAAAGAGCAGTTTCGTAATCTATATACTCTGAAACATAAAGTCAAACTTAAATTCTGAATTAGTCCTATATTCCAAACTTGCTTCGTACAAAGAAGAAAAACAAAAAAATTAACGACTTGGTTAATCTATTTTAATCTAAACTTTCGTGTCGTATCATCTGGTGATAACTAAACGAAATATTAGGTTTGAGCTTTCGTCCTTGTAATTAGTAAGAGAAAGCAGAAGTATACTTATGGGCGTGTAAATTTCTGCAGAATTTTTTACATCTTTTGGAGGTGCCATATTAATTTTGAAAACTTTTTCATAAAAATGAGAAAACTTATGGTTTCTGTTGTGAGAAAAAGTGACTTCTAACATTATTGAAATACGTAATAGATACATCTTCCATTCCTCTTTTTAAAATTTAAATTCTTTTAACCTTATTTCTAATACTCTTATAAATTTCAATATATCTATTGCTTCACTTTAGCGCTTCTGCAATAAACCTTCCTTTGCTCGATTATGCATGTTTCCTTTCATGTACTTCGATATTTTCTTTACACTCTGAATGTTATTACCATTTTTTAGACAAACATTTAGTTTTCATTAGACATTTTTTTTAAGGTACTGAAATAGCAAAAATTGAAGCGGCCGATGCAGATTCCGGAGATTATGGAAAAGTTACCTACCTTTTGGATAGAAGATCATCTCAAGTAAGTATTTCCAAGTGGTTGTTATATATATTTCGAAATAGTTGTTTTTGTGGTTGGTTCCGCAGAGCTGGGAAGCATGAGTGTATTAACCGAATTTGCTCTGTGCAAGTCTGTGTTATCACACTGTTTTGACAAAAACACCCTGATGATGGGCGAACGCCCGAAACCAGTCGATGACCACCAAAAGACGCATGCTATCACGGAAAATATCTCTGATGATATTTCGAAATAGTTCTTTTTCATATATATTTCTAATAATTTATCTGTATGATTTCTGTTTTAATGAAACTATTCGTAAATATTTCAGGGAAAATTCCAGATAAATCCTGAAACTGGAGTGATAAATGTAACTGATCAACTTAATAGAGAAGAAATAAGTTCATACATGCTTATTATCCAAGCTTGGGATAATTACCAGTTTGGTTATGCTAGCGGCGAAAGTAGAAATGCTTTTAAACAAGTTATGTAAGTATTTTATGGAAGTTTTTGTTAAGAAATGAAAATCCTTATTTTAGGGCGGTTTTTGTAGTCGACGTGCAGCCTCGCCTGCTGGGACAATATTTCATTTAGAACTTAACTCTCCACCGCTGCTTTCTAAGTCTCCCTGTTGCTTTCTAACTCTCCGCCGCTGCTTTCTTCGTCACTGATCAGTGCGAAATACGCAACTATTTAAAATTGACTTTTTTGACTCCGTTCACACTCCAGTAATCATAGCTTAAGAACCAGAAAACTTATTAAAAAGTGAGCTAACAGTTAAAAAATAATATAAAAAAGCAAAAATCAAATTATCCTCTATTGTTAACAAAAACTAAAACATTCGTTAACCCTTAACTACTACTGACTGTGGTACTGACTGAACTACTGCTGTGACTGTAGAACTATTACGAACCACATTAAACAAGCTTAACTTAAAAGAATGATTTCTGCCGCAAAAATATTGAAATTAGCAGACGAATTACATTGCTTTATATGTACTGAAATTTACTCAAAACTTCATTTTACACAACAAGGACATTTTTATTAACTTAATTAATATAAGAGGGTAACACAAGTGTTTTGCGTTTTTCACCTTACAGTTCAAAAATGGTTTCTTCTCGAAATAAGGCCAAGGGACAAAATAATATCAAGGGCTTGCTGAGGTAGTCAGTAATGTTTGCGGTTACTTAATGAGCTTAGGTATTCACAAGTAAAGTCTATCTTAAACTTACGCACACTCTTACTCACATTTACAAATTAAACACTTTACAGGCGACTTAAGTTCAAACTCCCTGAGACACCTAAGGGAGCTGCAATAGTCCTTTTACCTCGCAGTAGATTTGGATTTATAACCACTCCTCTCTCAAAACATTGCATTTTTCCTTTTCTAATTTTTGCTTTAATTTGACATTTGAAGGGTTACAATAATGGATGTAAATGACGAGGCGCCTCACTTTACTCATCTTCCAGAGAGTTGTGTTGCAGTTACAGAATTCCATGAACCTAGAGATTCAATTATATTGCTGAAAGCTACTGATTCTGATGATCCAAGTACACCAAATGGTCAATTAGCATTTTCAATATTGGCCGGGAATGAAAAAAGTAATTAATAATGTTTCCTCAAAAAGTGTTTGTTTTTGTGTATTTTGTTTGATTGAGATATTAATGGCTTTTTGCTTGATTTTTTACTGTTTATAGAATTGTTTGAATTAGAACCTGTGGACGCATGGTCTGCACGTCTATTAAGTGTGAGTTCGTTGAAAGGTCGTTATGGTAATTATTCATTAACTGTACAAGCTATAGATTTAGGTACACCACAGAAATCGGCTATAGCAAATCTTGATATCTGTATAACAGATTTCAATGATAATGCTCCAGTATTTGTTAATCCACCGCATAACACTACTATAAGAATCCCGGAGGTTTGTCTGTTTTGTAAATAATTATGTTTTTGGAAAGATATATTATTTGAGTCAAATTAACCATTATCATTTTCAGAACGCTACAGTCGGTAGTATGATCATCACTGTGGAAGCCGTAGACAAGGATATTGGTCAGAATGCTGCGGTTAGCTACAAACTGAAGCAAGATCTGACTGGTGACTGGAAAACGTTCAATATAGAACCACATACAGGTGTGATTACACTTCGTAGCCCTTTGGACAGAGAAACACAAAAAGTATACCAAGTAAGTTATGGGAATAATTTTGTATTCTTGTAATTGTAGAAATAAAAATTCATTATTTATAAATGACATTTCAATTTTCAACATCTAGATTATGATGCGATAGGCTAAACGTGAAAAGGACTTTCTAATGATTTTTAAATGGCTATTTAATAGAATAAAAAAACCTTCTTTTGTGAAAATCCACCATAATCGCTGATAACTTTATGTTCCCGATACCTGTCGCTCCAATCCTACGGTTATCAACCGTGCACCTTACTCCTCAGTCAAGTCCATAGTACTATGGCTTCAAGTTTCAAGCACGAAGCTTCCACGAAGAGCTGCGTCAAGCTCCAATTTAAGAGCACAAGCGCACAAGTTTTTGCCTTAAGCTACTGACATTTCGTTCTTAGTAGCAAAGAAGAAATTACTCCATTTTTACTTTCTCCTACTGTTTTAGATACATACTTTAGATGCGATTATTTTTTTAACTACATTATGTTTAAGTATTTTAATGTTTTGAATATATTTGGGATTTTATCCATCGTAGTTTGCTCTTGTTGGTTCTAGCCGGTTTGAGATTCTCATCCATCGTTTTGAGTTCAGTTTTAAACTTACTTTAAGTTTGTATGTTATTTTATTATGAAAGAAAAGTACAGTTTCATAATAAAAAATATTTGATAGACTTCGTAAAAATAAATGATTAAAATATTTCTTAAAATAAAAACTAGATACATATGAGCTCAACTTCAATGCGACATCCAGATTATTTTCAATCTTTCTTTTTTATTATCTCCCTAATTTTAAAATATTCTTTCATTTTCTATAAAAGCGACTTTTATGTCACAGATTCGCGTTGAAGCTTATGACCATGGCGTACCTACACCACTTTCTTCAGATCTAGACCTTACTATATATGTAAGAAACATTAACGATCATCAGCCCCAGTTTTTAGTTGAAGAGTTTACTGTAAATTTCACAGGTTTGTTTATTTGCTGTAGAAGGATGGTTTCTATAATAATTAATTTATCTGAACTTAGTTCTAAATTAAAGTAAATTTCTTTAATCTTCCAGAACATGCTGTACCAGGCTCTGAGAGAAGGCAAATCGTAGAGACCGTGGACAGAGATGAAGTTGACGACCTTGACGATGATCCTCCAACCCCCGTTTGTTATTATATTATTGCTGGCAACGAAAATAATTATTTTAACATAGAGCCCCTTAGTCATCAAATAATGGTAAACAGATTTTTTCGAGATATTCGATTTTTAGTTGTTAACTATTTGCCCAATATTAATTAGAAATAAATTAAAAGTTATTAATGTACTCAATATTAAATTGGAATTTATACTCCAAGAATCTCAATTCTACATGCTTAAATTATTAGGCAGAGCGCATCAGAAGGATGCAATGAAGAGGCAATTGGAAGGATAATAAATTTTATTGTTGAATATATGATGGGATCTGCAACTCTGAATTTCATTGATTTTTTTTTTATTTTTTCTTATTTTTTTTACTGCTTACTTAAAAATCAGAATCGAGTCAGATTTTCGAAATCAAGTTTTCGGACGTAAATGTCCAAATTGTTTTGAACATCAAACTTCAAAATCAAAATATCTCTGGAAATTTTGGAATTAGATCTACAAAATAACTGATGAGGACAAAATGCAACAGTCTATATCTTGGAAAATATCTCTGATGCTTTCCAGCTCTGCGGGCCCAACCATAACAGTTTTCGAATTACTTGTCTACATGGAGAGATCAAAACCGCAGCTGTACTTGAACCATAAAATTTACCCCTTTTTTAAGCAACAAGGCAAATCAAAAGAAAGGAGCATAAAGGTGCCTCTCAGAAGTGGAAAATATATTTTATTATTATTATTCCGGGTGCCTAATGACGTGGGACCTAAGCCTATGTGGCTTTTATCCCCCCGATACCCCCCATATTCCCTTAATTAATCTCCCCCGGTAGCTTACCGGGTTAGTCTGCAATATCCCAAGATATCCTAAACTCTAACTCGCCGGCAATCCTGCGAGAGTGCTGCCCTCCCAAACGCGAAACCTAGTACCAGCGAAACGGGACACTGGGACGGACATAAGTGATACCCCGTTTCCCTAACTCCGTCGTCGCAGTTCGGCAAATGGGACTAGAACGTCCAAGTGTGTCGAGTCCACTACTCCCCCCCAAGGTCCTCAGACCTGTCCTACTGAGGGACAGGAGATACTCCGAAATTCCCTGCTTAGTTGCTTTTATAAATCTTTTAGCTTGGAGGCACCCCTGCGTGTCCCCCCAGCATTTCTCCAAGACTCCCATCTCCCAAAGTCTAATCTGTTTATCACGAAACTTCTTTGTACGGCAAGGACTGGTTCAGAACCACAAAATGGTAATGATGATCCCTCCCTAGCCAACGTTTCGCCCTCTCATTGTCCTCTATTCCCGCATGTCCGGGTATCCAATAAAGGCGCACCTTACCCCTCCGAGCTAAAGCATTGAGCCTTCTCCTACATTCTCCCACTAATTTTGAACTCCACCATGGCTTACTCAAAGCCCTTAGAGCGGCCTGACTATCAGAGAAAATCCGCACTTCTTTGATCTCTCCCTGCCACTCCCCCGCAAGGCGACAGCATTCAATAATGCCCACCACCTCGGACTGAAAGACAGTGGCCAAACCACCCAAGGCCACCGAACTCCCTCTATCCAACTCCTGCAACCATGCTCCCGCTCCTGACAGGCCAGTCCCTTTCTGCCTAAAGCCATCTGAACAACAGCGAATAATACCATTACCTGACTCCGTTGGCCTCGTGAGGTTATCATCCCCTATACTGCCAATACTGTTCTCATAATCCTTCTCAAAACCCCATTTCTTGCTCGTCTCATCGAGTTTAGATAGCAGAAATCGGTTCACTCGCCAAATCTCATCCTCGATTCTAGTGTGATCCCCCCGAAAGGTTCTAACCCATTCTCTCTTGCACCTCATTCTGAGGTACCCTTCATCGCCTCCCCCACTGCCACATACAAGTGAGGTTAGCCCCCGCAACATCTCCAGTGCCACCGTCGGTGTCGTTCTCATCGCGCCAGTAACAGCCAGGCAGGCCGTGCGCTGCACTCCTTGCAGCTTCTTGCTATTCCTCCCCACCAAGGAGCCAGACCACCATGCCACTGCGGCATAGAGTATCCTTGGCTTCACCAACTTCTCGTAAATCCAGTAGATACCTCGAGGATTAACTCCCCAGGTCTTACCCGCTAATCTCCTACACTGCCAGAAAACCTTCTGCCCCTTCTCACAAACATACTCAATGTGAGCCCGCCCATTCAAATTATTGTTGATGAGGACCCCCAAGTATTTAACCTCTCCGCAAATTTGCAATTCCTTACCGAAGAGCCTAGGTCTCCTAAGCCCTTCCAGTTTCCTCTTCCTAGTAAATAGAACCAAAGAGCTTTTGTCCGGGTTGACGGACAAGCCACAGTTCCTGCACCACTGCTCCACGTAAGACAACGCTGACTGCATCAAGTCACACACCACACTCAGATGCCTCCCTGTGATTAAGATTACCCCATCATCAGAGTACATCTGCAGGTAAAATCCCCTACGGTTTATCTCCCAAAGTAGCTCATCAACGATGAGACACCATAGGTGTGGAGACAAACTCCCTCCTTAGGGGAAGCCCCTACTAGCTTTCACCCTTCTTTCCACAGCTCCCAAACGAGAATAAACAATCCTCGAAGTCAGGAGGTTTACTATCCGTCTAACCAGGGTCCCATCCACACCCCTCTCCTCTAATAGTACTGGAAAATATAACTGGATTTGTTACTGGGAACTGGATCCGACGGTTCTGAAAAGGTTTTTAAGGAAAATATTGCTTATAAGCTCTTCCCAAGTTTCATTATATTTCACGTTTTCCTTTATCTGAATAACAAATGGTATTTTTTTTTTTTTGCCAACATGACTGTGGTCATTGGCTCCCGGACCACACCACAAGCCTTTTCAATGCACTGCCCGCCTCCAGATTGTATTCTCTCGTTAGGAACGCTCCTAGGAAGGAAAAATCTAAAGGCAGCTCTGCTGGACTCGCATCCGGGTTGTTAGATGTTAAAATTCCGAATCCTAATAAAATTTTATAATTTTGTATATAAAAGCGAATTAATCTTTAAAACTGCTTAGAAACAATCATATCTTAGCAGTAAAAATCAGCAAACACTTTTCCTCTTCTAAAATTAAGAGTCAATTCCATAGATGATTATTGACTAGCTTTGTTTATAATTAAATTTACTAATACCATTAGCTTATTTTAAACTCTTTAGGCAGCAAAAGAACTGGATCGAGAACAGCAGGATTCCCATGTTCTTGTTATAAAAGCTAGTGAAGACTGTACGAAACTTCCACCAACACAGACAGCCAACATTTCTAATAGTGCAATGAGAGATGATACAACTTTAAAATTAATTATAAAAGTGATCGATATTAATGATAACCCGCCAACATTTGTTAAAAAAGTTTTCACAGGTGGTGTTACAACGGAAGCTGATTTTGGTACAGAATTCATGCAAGTAAAGGTTAGTTTACCTAAGTTCACTTTAGTTAGTAAAGATTAGTATTTTTCAATTATGAATTGAAAATTGCTGATTCTCTTTTATTTTAGGCAATCGATCCAGATTTGGGCATAAATGCAGAGATAAGTTACTATATTGTTGGCGAAACCAAAATGACTCTGAGTGAAGGAATGGATTATATTCAACAACCTCCATTCGTTGTGGATCAAAAATCTGGTAGCCTTTTTCTAAATTTTGATCCACAAAAGGGAATGAAAGGATATTTTGATTTTACGGTAAGTATACGAGTATTTTACTTATGGATATTTTTTTCATATATGTATAATCGTGAGCATATTTTTTTTTTCATTATTATTTAATTATACAGACGCTCAAAACTAACTTTAAACAACAACGTACTTATCTACAATGTGCTGCTAAAACCAATTTGGACCTGCGAACTTGAGTTAGGGGGCTTAACCAAGCGTACCAACATCCACCACCTCCAAACCCTACAATCCAAAATATTCCGATGATAATCAATGCTCCGTTTCATGTTTCTAACCTGGCAATCTATTCCGATTCCATTTATCCGATTTATTCCGATTTCCATTAATCTCCAGATTCCATTTATAAGTGACCTTGTCCAAATCGTTACCGCAAATTTCACACCGGTCTCGCCAATCACAATCCATTATTCACCAACTTTCCTCAGTATCCATTCCAGATAACCCTCTTCGTCACTAAGGCAGCAGTGGCCTCGTGATTTCTTAGAAGTTGCGCAGCGAAATGTATTCGTACTAAGATAACTGGAGATAAGGGGAACGAGCCAGCCGACCAACTGGCAAAGAATGGGGCGAATACACCGTTTAGTGGTCCAGAACCTATCCTGGAGACTACCAAAGGGACAGTGAGTGCATCTCTTAGAGATTGACCCGGAACAGAACATCACAAATTCCTGAAATTAAATTCAGGAGCCATGTACAGCAAGTCAATGATGTCAAAGCTGTGTAAGAATAGAACTAACGAGACCGTGTGTTTAGGTAGAAATCAGATTGGCTTGTGACAGGCCTCCTCATGGGGCGGTAGGTTCAAGAAACAACTACACAAGGTGGGGATTAAGTTGAAACTGTTGAGTAAACTATGTCAGGAGGAGGAAACGGCCACGCACCTGTTGTTGGACTGTTACAATCGCTAGACTGCATTATGAGACCTTTGACACACTGAGACCAGAGGAGATAAGAGCGCAAAGAGACCTGATTGGGAAAGTCTTCAATTTATGAAGATGGAAGGTTTCTCCTACCAGACCTAGAGGTGCTGCAGAGTTTGGGAAATGAGACCCACCTTATATCCAGTCTAATCTAATTTACAGTCAAATAAGACGTAAAGTAATTCAATTCTTTTAGGTGGGCTTTAGTCCAAATTCTGATCAAATGCCATGTTCGGCGGAGGCAGATTCTTGGCAGTTTGGAGGACTAAATTCTGAAACTTAATGCCTTTTATACCGCGATATGAATCTAATTTCTTGTTTTAATGTCGGCGGGAATATCCATGCTGTCACTGATTAACACGAAACTTTAAACATCGTATCCCTACAATATAACTTTAAAGCAAATATTCCACCACAGTTGACTACACAGTTGAAGACAATTTTTCTGACATTTTTGACTTTTTCTTTGCTTGAACGGTTAACTAAAATATTAAGAGATGATTATAACACATATTGTATATCATTTTATCACCTTCTTTATCTAGTTAAAGCGTTACTTTCTATATTAGCCTTAATAAATTTTAGTGAACAATAGATATTTGGCTTATTACACGATAATATATTCACTAGCTTCACCTTTTCAATGATTAATCACAATATAATATTTATAAATTACAGGTTGTCGTGAATGATACTGGGGGCCTGTCAGATTTTGCTCATGTTTTCATCTATCTTCTTAGGGAAGATCAGCGTGTGCGATTTGTTTTGCGCCAACATCCACCCGAGCTGAGAGGCCATATTGATCATTTTAGAGAGTGAGTGGGAATTAAAATGCTAATTAATATAAGTAATAAAGCTATAACAAATCTCTTTAAAATTAAACTATAAGTTACAACTTATAATATAATGTATATCAAAAAACAATAACAGATATATAATTACTTTAAAAAAAGAAATCAGAGCTTTCCTTATTCGAAGGCATTGCATTGTAACTGTTGCTATTAGTAAAAAATCCTGATGTGAAATACTTACATGACTTTCTGCAACTTACAGTAAGTTATAATTGACAAATTTTCTTCAAACTTGTAATTTTTACTAAATGTTTAGTAGTATTCAACATGTTTTGAGGGAGCATGATCTTCCAGAACCTCACTAAAATAAGTTTTCTCGAGAAAAAAG
This sequence comes from Triatoma infestans, assembly GCA_011037195.1. Taxonomy (NCBI): domain Eukaryota; kingdom Metazoa; phylum Arthropoda; class Insecta; order Hemiptera; family Reduviidae; genus Triatoma; species Triatoma infestans. Next base: position 69,361 of record JAAEAF010002073.1, read on the forward strand.
TCACAAACAAAAGTGAATATCTCTCTGTATATATGGTTAGTATACCAAGCGTAATCATAACCGATTGTGTCGTTATGGAAAACTGAAAAAAAAAATACTGTTCAGTAATTCACACTTGCGGTCAACCAAATTTCTTCGAACTTGGAATTTTGACAACATATTTCATTCTAATTAATATTATATAGATGATAGAATCGTAAACTGAAATAATACTTTAGAGAGATTCATACCACCACCCCCACCGCTCACTCAAAATCCCTATTAAATGAATTTTCCCTGAAAAAAAAGTTTCAAATTGTTTCATAGATCTACATTTTTAGTTTACTAACAGAGTGTTTATTACAAACTTCAAAGAAAATCGCAACAAAAAAAATACTCAAAAATCTATTCAGTAAAGGGGTAATTCCGGATGAGGAATTTTCACAGATCATAATAATCTACTTTGTGTATTCCTTATAAATAAAAAATATTATTATTTTATTTTAAATTTAAGGCGCATTAACATCTATGGTTAGGAATAGATAAAGTTTGAAGAAAGGCAATGCCAAGTTTATGGTCAGTCAAAAACTTTTACAAGTAATAATTAAATGTTGAAATATAACCAGCGCTAATACCAGAAAATATGTAAGTAAATTGATATGTAAGAAGGTTGGCAGCAACGGCAAATTGGACATGATATTAAAATAAATAATAGAGGAAATCAAATGTACTCGTTTTTATTTATCATGCTTGTTTTTAAATGATATTGATTTAGGTTTAAATTACATTAAGAATTTGTTGAGAGAGATATGGTGGCATCAATCTTGTTAAGGTATTTTTTATAGGGCACGTTAGGGGATTTTAAAAATATATTATGCAAATAAAATGACTATTTCATCTAGACCCCCCACTATTTCCACCTTATAACCTCCCCACATATATACAACCAACAACCAACAAGTATGAGTGTAACAGAAACATTACGTTCAAGTGAACTCTTTACACGAACTTGGTGAATTTGCTCTGACGATGGATGAAAATCCGAAACCGGCCGGGAACCAAATGAATATGCATGCTACCAGATGTTATCCAGCATTGAAGACCAATCCCCATTTACAACAATACATTTTTAGCTTTATAAAATGTATAAAATGATTTAATGATTATGTATTTATGATTATGATCTTATATATATATGTATTTAATGAATTATAAATGTGTTAAATGATTTAATTTTGTAACAGATGGTAAGGTTTTCTTTGTTATATAGATTATTTTGTTTAGTTTTATTATTGTAATGGGATCCGAATCATTAAGATTCGTGGGACCAAGGATCCGAATCATTAATTACTACCTAGGCCTTTCAAAATTATAGAGCCAAGCTAGCCCTACGAGAGAACAATTAACGATATCAGTCAGTCAACATTATTCTGTGTACTTTCTATTCTCAGCCAGTCTATCTCTCTCTTAACTATCCTTTCGCTACCTTATTCTAAATAACTTACAACAGTGTAGAGTCCTTGCAGTTTGTGTTTCTATTCATTATATCAAGTGTTCAGCTCAAGTTTATTTCTTACTCTCCTAAATCATCTTAATTCTCAGTCCTCTCACATCCACCACGTATTGTGAAGAGACAGACCAAATTTATATTAATATATTCTTTAACAAATATAGATCAAAATGATAATCCTATTGTTCGACCACATGTATCGATCAGAGAATTAAACATTTAGTAAACACTAGTAATTTTAAGAAAATTTGTGCATCAGAATTCTGAAAAAGTTACTGAGTATTTCACACCAGATGTTTTTTATTTATTTTACAATATTTATTTTTGTTGTTGCAGGGTCCTGGGAAACGTTACCGGTGCTATAGTTAATGTAGATCTCTTCAAAACACACGAATCACGTGACGGACGTGTGGATAAAACAAGGACTGATCTTTATCTTCATTTTGTAGATCCAGATGATCATTCAGTTATTGATGTTCAGCGTGTACTGAAAGTTATTGACCAAAATGTGGAACATTTAGATGCATTATTTAAGGTTTGACTAATTTCATAGTTACTTTTAGTACGAATTGTCAGATGCGCTCAGTTCTTCATAACCAATTATTACGTTGTGGTTGGTTAGAGAGCTGGAAAGCATCAGAGATATTTCCCGTGATAGCCGGCTTCTGTTTGTGGTCATCGACCGGTTTCGGGCGTACGTCCATCATCAGGTTGTTTTTTGTCAAACAGTGTGATAACATAGATTTGCACAGAGCAAATTTTGTTGATACACTTTAAAACTGATAAAAAAAACCTTATGGCGCAACAGCCCATGAAGGGCCAAGGCTTGCCAGACGGCGATTTGAATAGGGGGGCGTGTGATAACCAGGCCGCAGTTCCCACGCCGTTTAGTTTCGGCCTTCCCTACCAGGGCGCTACTAACTGAAGTTTCCCACTTTTCATCACATGCTGGGTCAACACCGACCTTGCACTCGCGGGAATCGAACCCTGAATTCTCGCACGAAAGGCAAGTGCGCTAGCCACTAGACCAACGCGTGAGGACCTTTAAATACGATAGCTGGGATAAAATGACTATTTCATCTAGATAATGCTTCGTTTACAGACATTTAATGTATAATCTGTTTTCTATAGAGTGTATCAACTAAATTAGCTGTGTGTAAATCTATATTATCACACGTTTGACAAAAAGCTACTGACGATGGCGAACGCCCGAAACCGTCGATGACCACAAAAAGAAGCAGACTATCAAGGAAAATTTCTCTGACAATTATTAAACATTTATAAATCCATAAATAATCAGGTCTGGCCGTAGGATGTTGATTTCCATTCAGCTCTTCCCATTTTTACATTCTCGATTACATGAACAGTATAGAAAACAGATTAGACATTAAATGTCTTAGACGAAGTATTATCTATATGAAATAGTCATTTTATCCCAGTTATCAGTTTTGAAGGCGCTGACATGTCATGTCAAATCTCATTTACAATCCTGGCAATAAAAGTTCTGTTTTTTTTTCTGAGGCTTGAACAATTGGCTTGATGAAATCAAAACCGAACAAAATCCTTCCTGATAATCTTTGATGCACGAACTATGACAATTTGTTGATAAACCATCGTTAGTTTGCGCGCGCAATCGGCAAAATAAGTTATTTCTTTCAAACGAAAATTTTTAACAAATAAAGAAGTAATAAAATAATCAAAGAAATGTATATGATTTTTAGGTTTGTTGGTCAGTAAATAAAAAATCTCCTATACCGACGTTTCGATCTTGGTTGGGATCTTCTTCAGGGCTATATTTAACAAAAATACAAAATTCTGGTATACATTGCTTAATATAAATGGAGTATATTACTTAAAAATCTATGGAGTTAAAAATACATAATTATCAAGATATTAAAACAATTCATTTTTAAGTTTACTTCTGATGCTAGGAATAGATTTCATTTAAAATTTTAGGTTCTCCATTTTATACTGATTTTATTTTTCATTTATAAAATTTTAAATTAAAAAGTGATTAGGCATTTGTGAGTATCAGACAAAAATATTTTCCCTCAGAAAATAATAATAATAACAAAAACCAATGAATGTAATGACTGTGTCCGAGTGAAGAAGAATATTATTTCTGAATTTGTTTTTCATCTTGTTGACGACCCTTCCTTATTATTTCTTTCATGCTTATTTTTGTTGTAAGTATTTCCTGGGTTAGGATTGTCAAAAAAATGGCTTTTTTTTGTTTTTCCTTAAAGGTTTCAGGACGTATCTCATCTTTAGCAGGGTATATTATAATTATTGAATGTTCATATTTATGTATAAAAATTAAAAATGATTAATTAATATTGATAGCATAGCTGGTGTATTATTCCAGACTGAGAAGGAGGTTACAATAAAAAGAAGTTTTTACAATTTATTATAATCTCCTTCCTCAGTCTAGAATAATTTACCAGTTATGCATTAATTAATCGTTTTTAGTATTTATAAATGTGAAAATTCACTACTTATAATATATACCCTACTTCTACTAAGATGGGACTTCCAAAAAACTAAGTAGGCCTTTTTTTTTTTATAATCCTGAACAATAAAATACAACAAAAATAAACATCAAAGAAATTATATCTGAATGTACATTGAAAATCATACAAATCTTGAACTTTATTTACTTCAAAATTACTTGGAATAGATTAATGCCTCTTTAACTTCCGTTACTGTGACATTCACAGAGTCCTTTATTCTTTTATCTAACGAATTAGAAGAAGTTTCTTCTTTAAAATTATTTATTTCAACATATTGGACAATAACTAGTAATTCAACATTAATTTATTTTCAATCCAATTGGAGATCGCTCTAACCGAAGATTTTTCATAAATATTTTCAAAGAAAAGTCAGCTATCTCCTTACCAGACGCCCTTTTACATAATTGTTTAAACCAGTCCACTGGGACTGGTCCAAGCGCTGTCGGTTCACTGGAACGAATCAAGTGGTGGAACGAGTTGATTCAATCCCTATTTTTAAATAAACTGGTTTGGTGTGTAGCCTAATATTATTCATACAATTAGAGATAATATATATCTTTTTAGCTTTTCATTTGTCATTTACAACTGTACATAATGGTACAATAAGTAAATATGGTAAGGATGGTAAATGGCGTGAATGGTGATCATTCAGTGATGATCTCCATTACTCAACAAGGTGATCACGGGGCCAACGACGCCTCAGTCGCCTTCGGGGGTTGGAAGGAAGTGTAGTAGAGGACAAGTTAGCTGCTAATGGATTAGGGTGTGTTGATAAGTTTTTGTGAAATCTAGTGTAACGTGATATAAAATATTAAAAACAAAAAATATATTGTTGCTAATTATTAGTTGCCTATCTCTTATTATGAACAAGAAATGCATTGCCATCTACTTTGGTTAATTACTTTAGACATTTAAGGAATTAAGAACATTAGAACGAATGTAAGGCCAATTAATAACAAAAGTTAAAAAATTCGTGAAGGAACTGTTGAACGAGTTTTTGGAATCGGTTCCATCCTGGAGCTGATTCATATCCAATAAATCGATAGGGGACTCGTTTTGCCTTCACTTTGTTTAGCTTAACAACTTTCGTTTAGCTTCTTATGAAACTTAGCCAAGTATACCAACTTAACTTTTTTGTATACTTCAATCTGTTTTCATTCAAATCCAAAATTAAACAAAGAAACCGTAGGCTCATGTAACTCCTTAACTCAAATCTTTCAATTGTAACAACAATTTGCTTTTAAAATTATTTTGTTTGTATTTTATTTATAAGAAATAATAGTACTTTCTTCATATATTTTAAGGAATTTAACGTATTGGATACACAAGCAGCTGAAGCGGTCTCTCTTGCAAGAATAATCGAACCAGACAGTGTACTGTTGCTTTGGCTAGTTGGTGCCACAGTATTTTTGGCTTTATTGCTCATTGTTGTTATATCATTATGTTTATCTCAGAGATCCTCTTATCAAAGACAGCTTAAAGCGGCCACAGTTACTGCTTTCGGTAAGTATATTTTATACTTGATTTGTAACATTTAGAGTAGTTATGGGATTATTAAAAATCTTGTCTTAATTATTCTTTAGTTGCATAACAGTTTGAGGGTTTCTGTAGAGTTGCTTTCCGAAGCTAAATGTAACCTCCGCTTCCAATTCAGACCTCACCTGCTCAAAGGTTTCTGGAGCCCTATCCACAGCTTCTTCCTAACCAACTTTAGCACCATAACAACCTGGTTTCCAACATAATGATAGACAATTAAATAACGGCACGGACAATTCTCTACAAGTTCTGCGGTTGTTCTCAATTCAAATTACCCTAGATTACCGGTATTGATGATGCTATCTCTCCTGGATCTCTCCGCATCTTTAGCCCCCACTACCGCATCTTTATTTCAGGGCTTATATTGAAATGAGCAGGAAAACATCTCTTTACACTATTATCTTTTTTATTCTTTAAGAGTTCATTTTAGTAATAAAGACATATTTCTCAGCGAGATGAAGAATCCCCGAGGTAATTTCATTATTTGAGTAATTTGCTGATCGTAAGCTCATCCAAATATGTTGCTGTTCCTACCCAGAAGCCGAAATTTTAAATAATTCTCATGTTTAGTTTTTCTTCATTTATTCGGATCAATTTGTCCCCGTATTCAACTTGTTGTCTTCTGCTTTAGTTTAATTTGTTCCTGTTTTTAATTCGTATTAACTAAGCAAACACTGCTAGAATGACAGATGTTCCAGCGACTGAAGTAAAAAGTCTTATAAAATTAGGTGTATAAGTACGACGAATTCTCATTTAAAAAATCTTCGTTAGTAGTGGAAATATTTGCTGGTTAATTTGTTAATTAAATGTTGACACAAATAATTATTACAACTTCCACGTGCATATCTTCTTTTGGAATTCTTTTCTGGCGATAAATGATAACAGTTTTGTAATTAACATTGTTCCGAAAATTAACTACTACTACAGAAAAGTATTTTTATTATTATGACCGGATCTAAAACAAAATTTATAAAATTTGCAGGTTCCACAGAGTCTGATATGACCAGAGTTCCGAACAGAGTTCCAAATACAAATATGCATAGTGTAGAGGGTTCAAATCCTATTTGGATGCAAGCCTACGAGAACGAATGGTATAAGGATGACACTTTGAGGTTTGCTTTAACAAACGTACTGCTTTATTAATTTGGTTGTTTGTTTGTTGTTTTTTTTTTTTTATTATTTTATTTATTTATTTATTTAACAGTAGGCAAAAAAAAATTGGTGAGAAACATTCACAAGGCTTTCCTTAATGCAATTTTCACAGTTCTAATTGATCAATTTCATTGACATATATATGTAGTTCGTATTCAAGTTTCAAGAAAATCGTCGCAAAGAAAAATCAGATGTGAAACACTCTCACGACTTTCTCGTACTGCTGTCCAATACAATTAACTATAAAATTAATTTTTTTTTAAACTACAAATTTTGCTCGTATACAGTAACGAGTAACGAGTAACGTATAGAAGTTACTCTATACGAGTCTGTGTTGGCACACTGTCTGAAAAACGCATCCTGAAGATAGGCGAACGCCCGAAACCGGTCGATGACCACAAAATGAAGCAGGCTGCCACGGAAAATGTCTCTGATGAAAAATATAGAAGAGATGAAATGGACAAGTGACAACCTATCAAACCAAGCCGAAAAGTGAAAAGCGCGTCTAGTAACATGGAACCAATCCTATATATTTGAAATTCAAGTTCACAAATTCCGCCTGAACTATATAAAATAAGGTTTTTCTGGCAAAATGTTTACAAAAAACTGATAGGTTTATATCTGTGCAGTAAGCATTCTAAGTTTAAAGGAAATCATATTGTAGTTTTCGAGTTAATCCTAAATAAAACTCGAAAACCTCTGTAAAATTGTACTTCTTTAACAAATTTTCTTCAACTTTAGAATTCCTTCAACACTTCTAATGTATATTAATATTAAATAGGTGGTGGAACCATACATTTAATTTAATAGTACTTTAAACGCTACTGTTTCTCCAGTACCTCTCCAAAAATCAATTTTTCCGGGATTTTACATTCCTTAACCAGAATTACCATTTTACTAAATAGTTTATGTATTTATTTATTTATTTATTGTAGTTTTCCGCGAATTATTCGTTAACTTAGTGTTTCTTAAACTTGGCATAAAAATTATTCATATAAATTTATCTAATATGTTTTCCCTGATTGTTGGGATCGTGTTCAATTTCCGAAATCTAGGTCGTACAATGGTGGCACAATGATCCAGTCTATTTCTTTTTATTTATTTATTCTTGTCAATGTTTTCGGTCCTTACTGTGCCTATCATCAGGAGCTGTTTCTTGAGACAGTGTTACATATAACATAAGTATGTGAACTTATAGGTAATTTCATTTTGATTTAATAAATGAATTAATCTTTTGCTGAAAAAAAACTCGTTTTAGTGGGTTTTGGGAAAATTGGGATGTTACGTTTCCATCAAAAGTACAATTTTATTATAATGTAGATTCTTCAGTCTATACAAAAATTGCAGGGAACTAAACAGTTCGTGAAAAATCGATGTTTTAAGAAAATGCGTCATTTTTTTTATTATAAAGTGTAGTAGGCGAAAAAGTTGTTTGAGTGAGTGTTTCGCACCAATTTTTTTTCCCCCATGTTAAGTTCAATATTTTAATTATTAATTTGCTGTTATTAAACCACAAAATAGCGTCGCAATGCGTAATCTTCTGTTTAGTTTTTAGAGCATGTAGCACTCATAAAATTACTAATTATTGCTTTTTTTTTTGCTAATTAAGTTCAAAGCAAAAAGCCTCCTAAAATTCAGCTACTTTCTGATGAATTGATTGTTTTACATGTTAATTACTGTCAATGATACTTTACATGTTATTCTTTACAGTCAGACATCCGAAAGAGACTCTTTGGATGAGAACGCAGTAGTTAATGGTAACAACCAAGAGGATAACAATGGAAATTCTTCTTGTAACAGGTGATTACCATTCATTATTTTGTTGACGTAGTTCAATATCATTTTTGCATCTTTCTTTGAATAAACAGTTCAGCCGTTGGTAATGATAACTTAGGTGAATCTCGGAATACTCGTGAAATCTATTCGGTAAAGTTCAGTAAATCTTTACCTTCGTATCGGATCGTTTGTGATAACTAAACGGATTATCAAAGTTGAGTTTTCAGCGATTTTTCTTAATCAGAAAAGTGCAAAACAAGTTCAAAAAAATTTCTTCAATTTCAAAAATTTGAACATGTTGTAGTAATTTCTCTTTTACAGCAAGCAGTAAAACAAGGTTAAAAAAAGTAAAAAGCGCTGACTCTTCACTCTGACCCTAATATTATGATTTGATATGATTACCTCTTTTTTGTTATAACTATTTATTTATTTTAATTCTTACAGCCAATCAAACATGTTAAGGAGTGAATGCCCTGTAGCGGTTAATGTTAAAGAACAGAATGATTTAAACAGGAATGGAAATACCTACCATAGAAATCTATACCAGCACATCGATAAACTTGGTAATCCGTTAATATCTAAGAAATTAGAAACGACGGAATTGTGATTATATTATAAGTTCAATTGTACATTTTTTATTTATTAATAAATGTGAATATTTTTAATTCTTGTAAAAGTACCAAACGAAATATTTTGTGAAAGTAATTTAAGTATTCATTACAACGAATCTGTATATAAATTTTGGAAAATATCTTCATCTGTCTAGCTTTTAGCCGTCATATTTTGATTCAAATTAATGTAAATTATGTGTATATTGTTTTTGTAATAGTTAATTAAAAGAAAACAAAAAATACTTTTTAAATAAAATGATGCCAAAGTTATGAAAATTTTATTTATTTTGCGTTTTTATGTCCCAGAGCTCACCAAAAGTCAAAGTTCTACGCCTTACAAACAACTTTGGGCTCTACCGGTTTTTATGGAAACCAATAGAACATTAGTATATCAGGTTGACACTCCTGTTGAAAACAGCTGTTCGATCACTGTGAATAGTATACTTAGCAGTTATCTATGGCTGGACCAATCTGCAGCTGGAAAACATCAGACTGCTTCATTTTATTATTATTATTATTATTATTATTATGATTATTAAGACTGATTATTATTATTATTAGTCTGTGGGGAGAGACCAAACCCTACGCCATCCAAAGCCTCACTGGGACCTTATAACTACCCCAAGAAAAACTATAACAAACCGGGTCTAGAACAAATATCCAGAGCCGGATCTAATCCATCTAAGATTCACCGCAGTCCGAATAAATCGGACAATAACCTTAAGAGGAAATAGCCTAAAGCTCTTCCAAAGACATCCTATTCAGACCAAAAGTCCTAAACCTAATTTCCTCACAAACTATAAGATGGATGGGTTTTCCTCCTCTGTCTCACAGACTCTACAAAATGGATCCGACATGAGCCCCATTATGTAGAGGTGTCTCCTTAAGCCACAATGTTCTGTAAGAGATCCAACAAGATGCCTGAGAGAGCTCCTTGAAAAACACAGCAACGTCTCAGCATTTTGGACTGCCAAAAACCAACTGAGCTCATCCATAAGGATGAATGCTGTGAAAGCTGTCCATGTCTGGAAGCCTGACAGACATGTGTCAGAAGACACGCCAACAGCAGGCTCGGGACCAATGAAAGGGAGAGAGGCACCTAATTTGGCAAACCTATCCACCTCTTCATTCCCAAAAACTCCCATGTGATCTGGCACCCAGACTAGAAGCACATCCTTCAGAGAAGAAAGTTCTTCCAGTCTTTTAGAACATTCTAACACCAACCTGGAAGTGTAAACAAAGAACTCAGCGCAGCTTGGCTGTCCGAGCAGTTACAAACATCTTTTAAGTTAGTGTTACGTACCCTCCAATCCAATATAGAACAAAGAATAGAATAAACCTCAGTCTGGAAGACTGTGGTCCATACACCAAGAGATACTGCCAAATGATCTCCGGTCTCAACATAGACCGCAGCTCCAGACCTACCATCCATTCTGGGGAACCGTCCGTGTACATCGGAAGTAATTATCAGGTATCACTTCAGATGGACCCAATCTTGACCAATCTTCCCTAGAAGGTAACCTGACACTGCAAAAATGCTCGAAAAGAAAAGTCCCAACATTCTATCAGAACGAAAACTGGAACCTTCAGAAGCATCTCGCGATGAATGGTAGAATGACCATAACATTAAACAACCTTTAAAAATCCTATCAACACCTTAATCTGTACCATTTTGTAGCTCCCCACCACTACTGCCCAAACCACTCTGTCCATAGTAACTACCTCGTCCACGGTAGCCAGGTCACTAGGTTCTAGCTTCCTTCCACCAACCGCAGACAAAGCAGTGCTATTTATGTTTATGGTATCCGGGAAATGGCTATTAAGCAGGAGCTGCAATGTCTCCATTTCTCCTCCCGTAAAAGAATCGTCAGGATTTCTTAAAGTACCCAACTGACAGTCCTTATCCTTACCAAGAATCCGTACCAGCCTAGATGTCTCTTGAGTCGAATTTAGATCCTCGCAAAAGGATCTTCAAGAGTTTCTCTTAGCTTTTCTTAAAGATGTTTACACGCTTTTTTAAGACTATTGTAACGATCCCAAGATTCAGAAGAATCGGTTAGGAAGCCTTCCTGCAAGAGCCTCTAACTTGTCTTCTTAGTTTTTCTAACGAAGATGGCCACCAGGGGTTCCTACTACTACTAACCAACTTGGGAGGACAGGTCTCTTCGAATGAAGACCTAATGTGTTCGTATAGAATACCAGTCTCTCTTTCCAATTCAGTAATACCACCAAGAGCACTTGACTGGATAATCATTATATCTCCTAGAAGTATAGAATAAGAATTCTAATCTGCTCTTCTGGAGTTCCTATAGGCAGCCATGTTGATTGGATCAATCCCCAGACTAAATCTAATAATCCTGTGATCAGAAATAGAAGCTTCCGAACTTACCCTCTAATGTCTAATCAGTTTATTAATATTCCTAGAAGCAAGAGTAATATCAATAACTTGTCTTCTAATCCTGGTTACAAAAGTGAGTTCAAAACCACAGTTTATAACATCCAGCTCGGTACCCATCAAGAAATCCATGACCGCACGACCCTTAGTATTGATGTCGCTGTTGCCCTAGACAACATGATGTACATTTGCATCATATCCTATAATTATTATAGGTGTGTTGCTGGACTCCGTACACCGTACCAAATTTACCAATTCCTGAGGAGGAGGAGAGGGATGATCATAGGGGAAATAGGCCGAGGCCACCACCACATCAAGATATCGGCCACCAATCCCCATAGCAACCCTCACCGCCACCAGATCCCTAGAGCAAAACTGTCTGAGCAGAACGGTGCCGACATTTCTACTAACGCAAATACATGCCCTAGGAGTGCCCCCGCCAACCGCAGCAAGCAGCCTGCATTGACGGCACCCAAACCTTGAACCAATCCATTATAAGCGTAGGGTTCTTGGATAAGTGTAAAATATGAATGCAACCCAGCACAAATTAGCCGTTGCATTTTTGCTATGCTGTAAGTTAACCTTAACCATTTCTATCCTGCCAAACAAAGTGATAAGTCAACTAATAGAAGATGTTGGGTCGGTGTGTGCGTGCCTTACTACGCGTCATACTCAGGCGTGTGGGCGCCTTTCTAGAACCACTAAGCCCTTCTTTCCCGACCACTTTCCTCCCTCTTTTTTGTCCCTTTCGTTATTGCATCATATGTTTCCTTCATGCATAATTTTTTGCCCCTTCCGCCTTCCGCTCATCTACTCATTCATTCTTCTTCTGGGACGAATTCTGTTCGCATCTCTGCGCTTAACACTTATATATTTCACCTTATATTTCGCCGTGCAAGATCGCCATCTCGCCTTGGGTGTCTGCCGCACAGACTTTGTGTTCCTCCGGGCCGGATACGCTTCCGGTGATCGCCTTATCCCCGCCTTCCTGATTTCGCCATGCCCTGCAAGGCGCCTTCTCCCACCAGTGCTCAGCTGTCCTCTGTCATCTTTGACCATTTGGTCAAAGAAACCACCCAAGTGCTGCAGCACCTCTTCGACGATATCCTTAGTAAACGCAAAAGCATTTACCCCCAATGAGCCTCGGGCATGCAACGGCCTAGCCGAACAGGAATCTTCAGGCCGCCCACCTTCCGCCCGACATGTCGGAAGAGCTCCTTCTGACTCCGCGCCTTATATCATGAAGTGCAGCTCGCATCGTCCGAGGCTCTACTTCCTCCCGTCTCCGCCTCTGCCACCGCGCCTTCTACTTCCACCGCCTCCCGCCTTCCGATCATTCCCTGCCCCAACTTTTTCGGCGATATCTGTCGCTGGGGGGAATTCCGCGCCCTTTTTCACTCCCTAGTGATTGATCAGACGTCGCTACCGGACGTCGATCGCCTTCATTACCCCTTCGGGGTGCTAGAAGGGCCACCTCGTGCCATCATTGCGAATATTCCGCTGTCGCAACCCACCCTGGTGTCTCGCGTTCGTGATCCACTCTCGCCCTCCCTCGCCTCTGAGAACGAGTGCCTTCCCCCGTCTCCCCGTGCCTCACACGCGCCCATTCCCTGCCGTCCCGATCCGCCACCGCTACCGCCCCTCCGTCGCACCCGGCTTGTGCCCCTTCTCTGTGCGCCTTCTGCCGCCCCGCCTGGACCATACGATCCGGCAGTGCGCGGCCTTTAAATCAATGCTCGTATCGCGGCGGCGAGAATTTGTCATGAGACATCATGTCTGTCGCAACAGTCTGACGGACGGCCACCTTTATGACCGATACCGCTCGGAGCAGTCATGCCATCTATGCGAGGGCTTGTAAAAGTTTTATATAAAGGATCAAACAAGCCCGTGAATGATGCAAAGTCGTATCGATTGATACAACTCCTGCCCGTTTTCGGGAAACTGCTGGAGAAACTGATTATAATGAGATCAAAAAGCTTTATCAGTTTCAGTCCCAACCAGTATGGTTTTGTATCGGGAAGATCGACGACAGATGCCATCATGAAAATCCTTGAATTGGTGCGTGGCAGTGGGCACAAGTACGTTCTCACAGTATTCCTGGACATAGCTGGGGCCTTCGATAATGTCTGGTGGCCGACTGTTTTGGAGTCACTAAGAAGACGAGGTTGTCCACCATGTCTTCTAAAACTAATACAAAGCTACCTTACCCAGAGGGTAGCGATGTTAGTGACTCAGGCCGGCGAGGTCTCACGACCAATAACTAAAGGTTGTCCGCAGGGCTCGGTGGTGGGTCCGTTCCTGTGGAACCTAGTGATGGAAGAGCTGTTGAAACAGACTGATAAATTGGATTACTGTGACTCGGTTGCATACGCTGATGACCTAGCAATAGTTGTCCATGGAGATTCTCGGAGGGAGATAGAGGAGCGTGCTTGCACAGCTGTGTCTCTAATAAAAAGATGGTGTCAAGGGGAAAAGCTGCAGATTTCGTTTGAGAAGTCGAAAGTGATGCTCATGAAAGGCAAGCTTCATCCCAGTCGTCCACCTTGGATCCGGGTGGACGAACAAAGAATAGTCCACGTAACCCAGTTCGAGTATCTGGGCGTGCTCCTGGATTGGAAGCTTTCTTTTAAGCCCCACATTCAGCGAGTCGCCTCTAGATGCTTAAACTTATACCAGGGGATCAAAAGAGTAGCCCGTGGAGAGTGGGGGCTGAAGACTGGTGTGGCTCTGACCATCTACAGGGGCGTGATTGAGAATGTCGCAACGTACGCATCTGCCTGTTGGGCTGAAAAGCTGGACATGCAGTCGTACCGCGACATCCTATTAAGAATGCAAAGAGCTATTTTATGCTCGGTAACTAGGGCCTATGCGACGACGTCCACGGCCTCCTTACCAGTGGTCGCTGGAGTGTTGCCGCTTGATCTCCAAGCAGAGATGAGGGCCCTAAGATATAGATACCAAAAGAGGGGCATGATCGTCCTTGATGGTCGGGAGTTGTCTAGTCAGATGCCTCCCGCTCTCGTAAAGAAAACGATCCGAGAGTATGAGATAGGGAAGTGGCAAAGACGCTGGGATGAGGCAGAGACAGGAAGAACTACTTATGAGTTCTTTCCAAATCTGCATCACAGACTGTCGATGCGATGGCTGCGGCTATCCCAGACCGTAACACAATATTTCACGGGGCACGGGGAGTTCAATTCCAGGCTCTTCGACTTGGGATTGAAAGATTCCCCAAATTGTGAATGCGGTCAGCAGGACACGGTGCATCACGTTCTCTTCCGGTGTCCTCTCCTCGACGAGGCTAGAATCCATATGGAATTCAAGCTGATAAGTAGGGGGGAGAACTGGCCGGGAGAATGTAAAGAGCTGGTAACGAATGCAAGGAATTTCGAAGACTTTGTCGAGTTCGCTCAAGAAGTCGCAGTGATAAGAAGGACTAGACGTATAAGTAGAGGTCCGCCTCCCCGTGGCAGGGACGGGAACTTATCTACCTAAGTAGATGAGGCTAAGTGACCATAGGCACCGGTTTTGGCGCTACGCGCTTGGTACGGTGGCTAAGAGTGTGCGTAATAATAATAATAATGCCATCTATGCTCTCGCCGCCATCACACCATACTGCACCTCCCATCTCAGAGCGTCCCGCCTGCGCCTGTCACTAGTCACCGCCCCTCGCCGCCGTCCTCCTCGCTCTCACCGCTTCCTCTGGAGGCTGAGCGTAACATCTCCCTTCCTCGCGTTCGGTGCGCCATTGCCCATTACTGCCACCCCTCATTGCCGATCCGAACCCTCCACGCCTCCAGCCTCCCGTGGACGATACATCGGCGGCGCCTCTCCAACCCGTCTGTGCTAGATTATTGACCGTCGCTCCCGCTTAACGCAACACTTCGCTCGCCTCCACCTGTACTCATGTCCTCTGCTTGCCTTCGTCTGGAGAATCCCCTTTTTGCGATCTCGCCCGCGCCCTCATTGACTCCGGGAGCCACCCGAGCATCATCACCCGCGCCTGCGCCCAGCGCCTCAATTTGCAGCTTTAACGCGTGGAGTCTAGAATATCCATCCTGGGCTCTAACGCCTCTACCCTCTCCCATTACCGCGCCACTGTCTCCCTGGTGCACCCCGGTGTCCCCCTTATCTCTCCGAACCGGTTCTCATCATTCCCCCAACAACGTATCAGTCTCTACCGGTCAATTGGGCTCATCTCAAGCTCCTATGTCTAGCCGAGTGTCGGTTCAACAAACCCGGGGATATTGAGATTCTCCTTGAGAACGATGTCCTTCTTTATCTTCTCCTTCTGGGTAGTCTCCGGCCTGCCTTGCGCACTCCGGCCGCCTTTCACACCACTCTCGGCTGGGTCCTCTACGGGCCTTATCGCCCTTTTTCGCACCAGAAACGAGTGCGGTTTACCGCTTCCACTCTCGATAATGAGCGCCCCCGCCCCGCACCACCACCTCCAGTGGACACGCCGCCCTCTTCTGATTGTCCGTCGGAAGACACCACTGCATGGCTTCCTGCAGTCCCAGAGACTCCCGCTTCAATCACCATTCCTTCGTGCGTCTTGCCCCCCTGCCCTTCTCAAGGTGAAGAGGAAGACCTAAATCAGATCGTCCGCCGCTTCTGGGAGGTTGGTAAAGTACCCGAGAATCTACCTCTTACCACCGACGAACGCGCCTGTGAGAACCTTTTCTCCCGCTCATCCAACGTTCCGCCAGTGGACGGTATATTGTTTCTCTCCCCCTCATTGATGATCACCCCGGGGTCTCCGTCACTTATATATTTCGCCTTTTGTATTTCGCCGTGCAAGTGGTTATACGCGCCTTTGAATTGAGTAGACTTTATTTGCGCCCACGCCTTGCTCCTTCACTCCGCACTATCAACATAAGAGGCTACCTTTCGCGCCCAGGTTGTTGCGCCACCTGCACACAGCAGCAACCTGAACTTGCTCTGCGCAAGTCTATGTTGTCACACTTTCTGAAAAACGCATCCCGAAGATGGGCGAACGCCCGAAACCGGTCGATGACCACAAAATGAAGCAGGCTACCACGGAAAATGTCTCTGATGCTTTCCAGCTCTGCGGAATCAACCACCACAACTATATCCGACATGGTTAACGATTCAATTACAGAGTTAATAAAATTATTAGATAGAATATTTACATCATCGTTTGCCAAATAGATGTTATAAGAAGAGATTAAGACTTATATTCCTTCCATTCAAGTGAATTTCTTTTTAAAGCTATTTTAGAGCCTGTACTTTGTTTCATCTGAACTTGGAGTGAATTTAGAGAAAATTTGACTTGACATAGTGAGTGGTCTGCTGTAATATTTATTATTTGAAAGTCAGAAACTAGTGATAAAGATAGAGAATTAATCCATATAGATCGATAAAGTATTGCCACAATGGGAAATATAGTATATTAGGCAGGAGTAACACTAGGTGAGCGGTCATTAAGTACCAATAATCCCATCTCTTCATTAATTGTTCCAATAGAACACCTCTCTTATTTCATTTCGTATCTAAAGACGATCTATAAAAATTAAACATTGTGTTTTCAAAAATCTCATGAAGCAAATTTAAATCAGCAATCCTGGCATTAAAATCGCCACCGACAATAAATATTAACATTACTATAAATTGCCATTATATCAGAAAGTTTATCTTTAAACATATTTAATACAATATTATCATTTAAATTTGGTTTCATATTAATCATACCAATAACAAAATGACAATGTTCAATACTTAAAATAAAAAGATGCAATATTATCAGTAATATTTACTGAATAAGAGTATTTTGAATTTATTAATATCAATAAGCCACCATTAAGCCCTTCCTGTTGCATGAACCTTGACCGCTTCACTTGAATATATAGAATAATCTTTCAAAAAATACAGGTGCTTTAAATTTATTTTATATTCCCATGTCTCACACAGACAAATAATTTCGTTTTTCAACAAAATATTAATTCTCTTTACGATTTAAGTTAGATAACGAATTAATAATATCATTTACATTCCAAAAAGTTAATTTAAAATATGAAACAAAAAATTGGTGTACCTTCTAATTCTTCTTTTTTAAAATTAAAATCAGATACTTTATGTTTAACATTAAGAGCGAGTTTATTATTTAAATTATCTGCTTTTTTACCAGTCACTTCTTCCAAATTCTTACAGATTCTCAGATTTTTTTTTTTGGTGGTGATTTTCTGGGTTTTGAAAAAGTCTCACTTTCCTTATTTTTAGAGGTACTTTTGACTGATACATGCGATGTTATTGAAAAATCAGTCAGGATATCTATATTCAACATCATCTTCGGATAATACCACATTAGTTCCTCGGTGCTTGTTCACTTTAAATAGTTTATCGAAGTCTGAAAGTTTTTA
The DNA here is from genome assembly GCA_011037195.1 of Triatoma infestans. Taxonomy (NCBI): domain Eukaryota; kingdom Metazoa; phylum Arthropoda; class Insecta; order Hemiptera; family Reduviidae; genus Triatoma; species Triatoma infestans. Next base: position 87,210 of record JAAEAF010002073.1, read on the forward strand.
ATAGTTTAAATTGACTATCAACAGTTATACGAATTTTAACGGTGTTTATTATTGAACCAGACGTACTTAATCTTCTCTTGCCTTTTTTTACTATTTTGCCTCTTTAAATAGCGTAGTATTAAGTGGAAACATAAGTGCATTTATATCAAAGCAGTTGACCACCAGCTTCGCAGGTAAATAAATCTGATTTTAAATTGATTTTCTTGATTTTTTTTGTTTTTGCTTGGTTATGCCTTTTTTTTTTAAGATGTTATGTAAGCTTTACTACTACAGGTGGGCAAAGGCTATTTTCTTGTTTTTCTTTGGCAAGATAGAGTAACAATCAGAGACTAATTCCTCTACCGTTGCCGTAAAGATTTTATTAATATGATCCAGAATATGCTCACCAGAAGAATAAAGGACATTATAAATAATAATACCATTATATCTAATATATTGACAGGTTTCTTGAAATGACAGAGAAAGTTGATGGCAGTCATTTTTTAGTTGCGTAGTTATTCGTTTCATACTATCATTGCTCAATATAGATGAATGCAACTTTAGATTAACATTATCAATATCAGTTTTAATTGAGCGTAATTCGGTATGCATAAATGGACCTAGTTAGTCCATTTCATTCATGAACACAGTAAGTAATAAGGTTGTTGTTAATCCACCACAACTTGACTCTACTCAATTAAGTCCCCACTCAATATTTTTTTTACCTTTATCTGTAGACATACCTAATTTTAAATAAAACAGCTTTTCTTCTTAGTTTTTCTTTTTTATTTCTTCTACTCTTTAATATTATTATAATTCATTTCCACAATAGGAAAATACTCATGTTTAGATTTTTATTAATAAATATATGTTCACCGCATAAAACTCACTTTATTACACGATAAAAACATAGAAATTTGCAGAGCTAGCAAAGTACATGTGTAACTTTTTATTATTATTATAAGAGAGTTTAATGTACGAAGTGGGAGATACCTAGCCGAAACCATACCCTCCCACCTCCTCTCTCACTACATGTATAACTAACTACCAAGTCTTAGCCTCAACTCGCTTCTAATTATATGGAAATCTTTCCAATTGTCGGCAGGACAAAACAAATTACAAACCAAATAGGCTGAGATAATGCTTTCTCTTTTAAGTTCTCTCGCTCTCTCTTAGGCATTATCAGTGCTCCAGAGGCACAACTCTAAGGTCTTCTTGTCTGATCTCACTTTTATAGAATTTATGAAATGGCATGAGAAACACCACATCACCAAATGTTGGACTGTTGGCTTGCATAAGATGTTATTTAAGACTTCTTAAGAGGCCGGTTTACTAGAACATCTGTGAATCCATAGGTGGGTAAAGATATTGAGGCTAATCCTACCTTGATGTTTTCCTTTAGGGCCGAGAGGAGTTTTGGTTGGCGGAGCTAAGACTTGATCCCCGTGACTTATATTCTTTAGATAATAATAATAGCAGAATATGTGTACAATAAATTTTAATGAGAACTCTTCGTGATTTTCACCTGCTTTGTTAGTTATAAGTGTTGAGGATATTAGCAACCCTTTATAGTTTAAAAAATGTGTAACAAGAGTGCATAAAGTTTTGAACTTTCACCTTCAGCGCGGAGAGAGAATGGTCCTACCTTTAATCTAATAAATATTTACCTAGCCTTTCAACCAGGTATTGTCAGTTAGCGATGTTTTTTTTTTTTAAATCTGTGACGCAGCTATAGACTGACAAAACGCCTGGCTAAAGTTGAAATGTGAAGTGCTATCTGAAAATAGTTAAAAATTTGCAAAATATATGTAAATATCTCTTGAGGTAAACAAAAAATATTTAACTTTGTAATTCCAAAATCCCTGGAGGAGTTATTTCAAGTTAATACCCTCTTTTTATACTTCATTCAAATTTTATTTTATATTGAACCACTCTAAAATGTTTTTATATTTTTTAATAGTAACAATTTTGTTCTTTAGTGAACAATTCATTACAAACCTTTTTATTAAAGAAAGAGTTTCTTGGTTTCGGTGATAAGGATTAAAAATACAGCCAAACTTATAATTTTTGCTAACACAATAGTTTATTTAACAAACAATATTCATTCCATATATTGTATTATCCAATCATAAGTAGTATTTAATAATTTAACAAGTATAATATTTGGAAAATGACTAGAATATTATATATATACACATATAAAATATATATATATATAATATATACACATCTGTTGTTTTTCCATGATTAGTGATAAGTTAACACCTAATAACTATATGGGGAAATATTCTGAATACAAACTTAATATCACTCATAACAAAACCAATAAATGAAACATGTTAAATATATTAACGAAACAGATAAATACAATATTATTAAAAAATGTAATTAGTGACTGTTCTCTAGTGAAACAGATTGGGCTGATATTCTTTTTATTTATTTTCCATATTCTTTTTCACAAACAACTAAGAAAAGGAACTTCTGCAATGTTTGTTTACCACAACCTAAAACTTCTAACTATTCCTGTGGTAACAACGTATGTAGTAAGTTGCGAAAATGGCAATTAATGGTGCCAAATTGTGGAATTCAAAACGCATAAAAATTAATATTCATCCAGGTACTGTCCTTCCGGTAGATCATCTGGTGATGCAAAGCCATCTGCTGTAGCATAAAGTATATCCAAAATGCGCTGTATTACAGGTGACTCACCATTATTTTCTTGACAGACAACCTCTATGTCTCTTAATTTGCCAAAATAGAAATCTCTTTCAGTTTCCAGACTTTCAACAGATAATTTAGTTTCGGACAATTGTTTAGATAAGTCTTCAATATGTTGATCTTTATTTTTTGCGTATTGGATATTAGTTGCATTTATTTGTGCAATTGCATTATTTGAACGATTAGCAATTTTCGTCATAGGGCCCGCGGGTTTTGCATGAGGTTGGGTAACAACTATGTCTCCCTTTGATTTGCGTCCTGTTTGACTAAGAATCTGTGTTGACTTTGAAGGTAAATTAGAAGCATCTCCCATTTGTTCACCACCGCGAGCTGTTAACGCACAGTAAGCTTGGCCAGAATAATTTGCATCAAAAAACTTTTTAAACCATTGTAGAAATTCAAAATTATCTTGAAATTTACCTTTTATTAATCGATCAATTGGAATAATTTTATCAACATTCATCTTTTTAAACGCTCCTTGTAATAATTTGAAATTGTGTATGTATTCGTGTTCAAGATTCGTTTTGAATTTAATTCGCTTTACAGGTAAACAACCTGGGAAAAGCATATCTATGAATTGGCAATAAGCTGCGCCAGTACAGAGCTCTTCTATTTTTGTATAACTGGATTGAAGACAATCGTTCACCCAAGCAAGCATTTCATGTCTACTCAAATTTTCTGTAGTTACATTGGTAGAATATACGTTCACTGCCATTTTTTTTTTTCACTTTAGTAATAACAACTACAAAAGGCCCGTTACAAACTACAAAAATAAAGTTCACACAAAAACTTTAAATTAACAGTAATTTAAAATTTAGGAAAATAAAATTTATTAACACTATCACCACTATACCGCTCCAAGCTACTGGTTGCTATGTTTAGCTTTTATAGTAAGGTTAAATTATTTCAGGTTATACATCAAGACATTGGTATTTTGATAATTATTTGTCTTTTACATATTATATGTGGAAAAAAATTGTGAAAAGTGCTTTTTTATGGAATTTTCTTCACTCGGGATTTTGTAATGACATGAAACTTTTAATTTTTGTTTACTTTTTTCTAGCAAAATTTGGAGAATAGAAATAGTCACTTTTCTTAATTAACCCTGCAATAGGTTCTGACAGATACCTAGGCATTACTTTTATTTCGATTGAGAAGACGGTTCGTTTCATGAAATTTTCCGCCCTTCTATCTTCCTAACCTATAATAACCTTCATTCCAAATCAAGAATTACCCGCGTAAAGTGAGCTGCAGTGAAGAAAACATAAATAATTATCTTACAGATAACCGCGCCTATTCTCCAAAAGAGTAACCAAAGAGTGACGAAATATTATTGTCGTCTGTGTAATACACCATTATGCCTGCAACACTGTATTATAAGCAAAACTGAATGTTCTTCCATTTCGAATAAAAGTGAGGAAGAATGACATGTATGTTGTAAAAATCAATCTTTATTTTGTATGCTTTATCTTTCTTTGTTTATTTTCAATACATGTATTTTATAAAGTTCATAACTATTTTTTATTAAATTAAACAAAGTGAAGGAAATAAATCAATACTCCCTCAGTTCCATCCGTTAATCTATATTTTTAAATTATAAAAAAAGTATCTGTCAGATAACCGCGCCTATTGGTTGAACTAAAATCACCGCGCCTACTGCAGGGTTAAAAAAAAAATAGAATTAATAAACAAGTCATGTATTGAAATATGTACTTAATTCATTTTTTCTTTATAACTTGACTTTACTGCTGTAAAGAAAGGTCGCAGTGGCTAGGCTTGGTGGCCGACCCCCACAGAATCTATCAAGAGCTGAACTTTTGCATCAATTCTATTGGGTTTTTGCTCAAATATTGAGAATGTAGTCCTGTATATATGTTCTAAGTTTCAAAGATTTTCATGGAATAGAAGTGGAGATATAGGGCGCCAAATTTTGGTTTCCCGATGTCTGCCAGAAGTAAGATCGGAAAATACGACAACTGAAATAACTGTTGAACTGAATTGCTTCAATTCTTTTGGGTTTTTACCGTAATATTGAGAATGAGTTCTGTACTTCATAGATTTTCATTGAATAGAAGTGGAGATATAGAATGTCGAATTTTGGTTTCACGAGTGTCTGCCAGATCTGAAAATACAACTACGTGTAACACTATAGTGGCCCAAGGGAGAATAACAGGCTTCATCTCCTATTCATCAAGACGTCCGAGTGCACATTTAGTATTACTGCATCCTTCACGAGGTGGCCCTGTTGTCACAAGACTGCTCATACCTAGACATCGATAAAAGTTCCAGGCGGAATGGGTATACCCGCTGGCCTTCCGAGACGGACGGTGTCGCTGGGGAGCGACAGCCTCTGAGATGCACCCCTATAAAACAGGGTGTTAAGCGTACCGTGCCCACTGAGGTTTGCAGCCAGGGGTAATACAGGCTGTACTATAACGGTGTCATGCGTGGCACTGACACAGTCGATTCAAGAGAACGCTAGCAAAAATTTGGGATAACCTTGCAAAAATAAAATTATAAAAAAATTAAGACTAGGCGGGTAGTCACCGCCACGCCACAAACCGCAGGCCGGGTCACAAAGCTCGAGCTATACTAGTTCAGAGTGTTCAAAATGATAAATTTGTCTAAAAAGTGGTTCTTAATGTTCAAAATAGGTACTAGAAAACAATAAATCGGTTCTAAGAAGAAGAAAAAAATCGGAATTTTGTTCAAAATGGAGTCATAAATTGGTTCAGAAAAGAATAAATTTAAAAAGGGGTAATGTTCAAATGTGATAGGTAAAATAAATCGTTTCAAAGAAAGATCAGTAGGTGTTCAAAGTGGTTCAATATGAGGTTACAGACTGGTTCAGAAAAGAATTATTTTGACTAAAATGTGGTTTAAATTGTTCAAAATGAGGTGAAAAAGGTGACAGGCTGGTTCAATAGGTTTCATTGTACTCATTGTGGTTCAAAGTGTTCAAATTATTCACAATAAATAACATTTTGGTTCAAAAAAAGGATTTTAGCGGGTAAGATTGTTCAGAAATTGGAAATACATTGGTTAAAAAAAGGTTTCATTTGAATGGAAAAAGATTTAATTTCAATACAGAAATGTTTAATTTGAATGGAAAATGCTATACATCAATATTAACTAGAATGAAGGGCCTCCCCAGATGAGTTTCTCCATGTCATCAGTTTTCCTCTTGGGCGATTTAATAAATCCTAAAAATACTAATTCAGCAACAGCTTGCATAAATCGAGCTTAATAAAAATTATTAAGGAAATTCCATGTTAAAACTTATTATAATTAAAAAAAATATATATAACGTAAAACACACGACTACTATTGTAGTTTCTCAACAATTTTTTTCTAAATTTGGAATCCTGTTGGAACAACACGTTTTGTTTTTCATAAATGTAAGTGATGGAATGTACTAAGCATTTAGTTTTACTGTAGAGAAAAGTATTACCATCATAGTTTGCTCATGATTTAAGATTTTAATCGAAACGTTGGTATTAAGATTTCCAGTTGATATCTAAATATACGATTATGATTTCCTTTCAATTTTTCTTTTTTCAGTTCACCAGACACAAGTTGTTAAAACCTTTTTATTTTCTCTTACTTGCTGGTAAGAAGGGAGTGATAAATTTTCGATATCAAGTTTTCACCGACAGATTTCATTAAACTTGATAAACCAACTATAGGTATACGAGACTTTTTGTTTGAAACTTTCTTCCCGAAAAAGTTCATTTAAAGGAGTTTTGGGCAGGTAAAGTTATGCTTTCCTCAAAGCAGTGGTTTTATTAAGTTTAATTCTTCGCACTGATATAAAATTTGAAGACAAAATTATATATCCAATAAGGGGAGGGTGTTGGTGTAGTGGTTATGAGCATGGACAAGTGGGAGGACCCCATTTCGAGTCCCGCGTATAACTGCTAAATTTTATATTGGTATGAAAAATGTTAACAGTAAAGTAAGTGCTTCCGCCCCCCGTCCGCGACACCTAAGTTGGTAGTTGGACGTTAAGCCCTCCTGAAAAAATAGGCATTACTTTACTTATATATCCAATAAGATTATAAAGTATGTAAATCATTTGACATTATAACTATGTAAATTGAAGTAAGAGAAAGTCGTGTGAGTGTTTCAGATTAATTTCTTCCCTACTTAGTAAACTTTAATTGTAATGACGGTGAAAACTCTATGTCGAAAATCTGATACGATCGCAGAATGGGAAATCAAATACTAATATTAATTAAAAATTAAAAGTTTCCTAAAAAAAAAGATTGTATTTTCTGAGCCACTTTCCTCCTTGAGTTCCTTTAGGATTTACAATTAGACTGAATGACTGTACAAAGCAAAAACAATAATTAATATGCACATTATATAAGATAAACTTTTGCTATTTTTTTTAAAAAAAGCAGCAGCTGATACATTTTGATGAGGCAACCACTTTCAAGACGAAGTTTGTAAGCCTTACAAATATCGGGCAGTGGGTAATATTTGATCCTTGCTATCCTTTTACAGCCATCAACTGTAATTAAAAAAAAAACTTTTGTAAAACATTTCAACTGATTCTACTGCACATTCCAAAACTATCAAAGGACATTTTCTTTAAATGGTACTTTGTATAAACTATTTTCCATCCTGTTGGGAAAACTTCCCTAGATAATTTTTCGAATAAAACTGATATAATTTATCATTAAGAATAAACAAAGTTTAATGAAAACACGCAAAAAAAACAGAAATCACATTCAGTAGAGTTATAGCACTTCTTCAGATAATCGGATTTTGGCAGTATCAAATTGGAACTTTCTTCTATATTTTTAAATTATCCTGTTACCCATATAAGCATATATATTGCTGAAACCAGTTATTCAAATATAAAAGCATCATAATATGTTTTTTTTAACCTTACTTACGAAAATCGGGGCCGGCTTACAGCATTACAGAGAGCAAAATATTAGATTGAACTGATGGAATAATTTTAATAAACAGAGTGTAGTTCTTTCTTAGATGCATATTTTCATCGAAACTCAGAGGAAACCATCAGCCGTTTCAGCAAATCAGAGGATTATGACTACTTTATAGCGATTCCTTCTGTACCAAATTCCCCAAGTAGATTTAAAAGTTTATTATATACTCTTAGCTTACGATCGTCTTCTAAAGTTACCAACCAAGCCTTTTCTGAAGCCTGGATTATATTGAATCAGATCTTTGATTAGAATAAGTTTTCGAAAAGATTTTTCTTCTGTCACATATTTCCGTCACACAAGGAAATAATTAAAAAATACAAACTGCTTCGCATTAAATTTTACGCAAAAGGAACTTTTTTACCTTTTCTCTCCTCATGAAAAAGACAAAGTTTGCAACAAAGCCAGCCAGTTTCATATATTTTAGGATGTTTTTATAAATATAAAACTAGGTTATGTCACATCAGCTTGTGGCACAATAACGCATTTATATCCTTATCTCCAAATAATATTCTCTGTATATTCTACAAAAAATTACTCATACGAATTACCCGTACCAGGTATGTTCTTAGAATATTATGTTGTAAATGTGTTGTAAAGTAAAGTAAAGTAATGCGGGCTTAACGTCCAACTACCAAATTAGGTGTCGTGGACGGGGGCGGAAGCACGTACTTTACTATTAACATTTTTTAAACAAATATAAAAATTTAGTTATACGCTGGACTCGAACTGGGGTCCTCCCACTTACAAGTCCATGCTCATAACCAATACACCAACACCCGCCCCGCATATCCTAGTACTATTTTCCACTTACGGTACATAGGTTTCGAAGTAAATTGTATGGATGAGCACGGAAAAGTTGTGGGGATCAATATCTTTGTGAAATTGAAAAAAAAAATGTGTTGTATGTTTTATCTTTCCAAAAGTGTTTCATGTACGTTGATAATTGATTTTACAAAATTTAATGAATCAAATGTAATTTTTGTTTATAATTTAGTTTCCTTCGTTATCCTTGTTTTTCGAATTGTGTATTTTAAAATATATATACTTTTTCCCGAGTTACCCATGGTTTTACTTAAATTAATTTATCTTATTTCGGCATTTGTCGGCTTTTCGGCCAGCCAGTTTCCATGCTAAAAACAAGTTCGTTTTTTTTTTTTTATTCAAACCCGAGTTTCGGCAAACATTGTTTGCCATCTTCAGGGACCTTCTTAAAATATGTGAAGACAGAAAATTATTGTAACAATTTTGGTTTGGTACAACATTTGTGTATTTTACTGTAGGGTCCTTTAGAGAAAAGCATAACGCTACTGTTCCCTCAGAACACCTCAAAAACCATCAATTTTCCCGGCAAAATGTTTCAAACAAAAGTGTAGGTAAATAGGTAGATAGGTAAAGGTGGATGTAGGTAAAGTGCAGGTAGTGATATGTGTAAATAATATACGATGTTTAAAGAAAATCGTTGATGCCGTTTTCGAGAAAATTACGGAAAAAAATAGTATAGTTGCAGATTTTGCCCGAGATCTTTGTAACTGGTGTGATGATAGTTTGAGCATACCAAGTTTGAGCTTCCTCCGATTTTTTGGTGTCTGAGTTATTCTGTAAACACACACTTATCATTCAGGGGTTGATAATTCGCTAAAAACATTTTTTTTTATTCAGGGGACCCCAAAACATGAATTTCCTGTGAAACTTAATTTCCAAAATATGGGACGATTGCAACATTTCTTCCTACTAGAAGTAAAAGAAAGTAAAATATAGGCTTCAGACGTGACCAAAAGAATGGTGACGTTTGACACTAGCTTCAATGATTATTACTCATTCGATTTGTTTAAGAAACAGTATTATATACCTATATACCCACAACATTACCCACAACTTAATATATGTATATACCTATTAATAGGCCTGATATATATATTATATATATAACAATATTCCTGACTCCATTAACAATGTTCCTGACTTGCAAATAATGATGAGGATTATTGAGCGCAACATGTATTGGCGCACGGATTCTTAGTACTACTCTATGTCTGGCTTCAGTTTCAGAGAGTATCAAGATCTCCCACAAACAGCTTTTAGAAACATTATTACTACAGCTTTATTCAAAACGTCATACAACAAATAATCCAATAATTCTCTGATTCTCATCTGTACTAATTCCGACTGGCCAATGTTACCCATTTCCATAACTGAAAAATACAAAACCATCGATTAAACCATAGCTAGTGACAAACTAATACAAAACTTAGTCCTCCATAAACAATATTTTGTAGTTGACTACAGAAACAAAATATAATACACAACTCTATTTATGCTACTTAGTAAACTGCCTTTTAATAATATAATTGGCATTATTTTTAACAAAAGTATTGACTTTGGCGAAAGACTGAAACCGGTTGGATAGGAAAATTGCAAGAAAAAGAGATAAAAGACGGCCAAACTTCAAATATTGCACATATGCAATACGGATTTAACTATACATTAAAAAATGTAGAATACAACGAACAGAGGATTATTTACCTGTTAAAGTAATTTTTCTAATTTTTATTTTCATTGGAGTTCGTTTTGCTTGATTAAGCCCCGCAACTTCTAATTTTACTTTAAAGTCTCTTAAATTTCCTTGCAAATTTCCCAGGAGCGATTTATTTTCGTTTAATAAATAACGTAATAACCTAATGATTACAACAAAATTATGAACTATTCTTTATCGATTATTCATTTCTTAATGTAATTTATTCCATTACCTTATCAATTTTCATGATTAGTTAAATCGAAACGGGCGTAACTCAAAATTTCAATTTCTTTTTTTTTAGACTTTCACAAACTATGTACATAAGCCTATCGAATAGTTTTAACTGAGCGTATGTCAGGTCAGTACAGGTACAGTGAATATTGTATGTCAAACATTGAGATTTGTTTGTAGCAATTTGTTTTCCAAATAGTTTTTTGTGTTTTTCCAAAAATCTACTCTGCCCTTTAAAAAAAAATCGATTCAGTTGTCTTTTGCTTGAAATTCCAACTGTTCACGACATTTTTTGAATAATTGTTTTGGTAATATCTTTCGTCATTACAACTGCATACTATTCTCTTAACTAAAACAATTATTATTCAAATAAACGTTTATTTGTCAAACTTTTTTTTATTTTGTTGAAATTTACAACTACAACAATAGTTACAACAAGTAAATGTGGTGATAGTTAATCAGTAACAAACAGGATGTTTAGATTGGAGAAGCCACCCAGTGGTGACACTCCGTTATCATCGGACTTATTTCACTGCGTCATGACAATAGTAGATCGCGGGGCCATCTCCTCTTCAATCTCCTTAGGGGATTGCCTGGTATTGTAGGACAAGAGAGCTGTTCTATAAGAGAATTGGAATGAGCTGCTGTAGAGGAATGAAATTTGAGGAAACGAGATTTCGCTAAGTCGTTGACAAAAGGAATGTTCAGGTCATTGTGGATAGTGAGGTTAGATATAAAAAATGGAGCATTAAGGATTTTCCGAAGAATTATTGACTGCAAGGATTGGATGCGTTGGGAATTGGAACGTATAGTCGATCCCCATACTTCAATACCATATGACCAAATTGGTCTTAGTAACAGCAGATATAAAAGTCTTTTGTTATTTAAGTTTAGTTTTGATCGTCTGTCGATGAGCCTTGCGAGGAGTTTGTAGCGTCGGTTAGCTTCTTGTCTTTTCAGTCTGGTATGTGGATTCCATGTTAATCGTCTGTCCAAGTATAGTCCAAGGACTCGTACAATGTTAGCTGATGGAATAGAGATTTGGTTAATGGATACAGGTGGTAGGATTTTTCGTCGAAGCGTAAATACTATGTACTTTGATTTGGTTGGATTAATTTTGATTCGCCATTTAACTAACCAGGTCTGCAGTTGGTCTAGGTGCGCCTGGAGAGCCCTGACAGCAATAACAGGATCGATATGAGGGGAAAGTATTGCGGTGTCGTCCGCAGATAGATATGATGGTATTTGGATGCTGTGGAATATCTGCTGTATACAAGGTGTAGAGAAGAGGTCCGAGGATACTGCCTTGGGGAACACCAGCTCTACTCAACTGTATACAGGATTCTGCTGTTCCACAGCCTACCCTGAAATATCTGTCTTGCAGATATGATTTTAGGATAAGGTAGTTAGTATGAGGAAGGATATCCCATATATTATAGCTTACACAGCAGGCCCTCCTGACATACTCTGCCAAACGCCTGAGCGACAACTAGGAAAATAATCGGGCAATACTGCTTCCGCTCGAGGGAGGTGGCGATAGCGTCCACAACTCTAAGAACCTGATGGGTAGCAGAATGATGTCTCTGAAATCCAAAATGATGATCAGGAATTACATTTTGTTGTACGACTAGAGGTGTGGCGTAGGTATGTGGCGACACCATCGCCCACCTCTCGGGGTGCAATCAGCCTCTGGCTCTCTATGAGAGCCAGTTTTCCCTTCCTATCCCACGACCTATCCTTTTTCCTTTCCCCTTGCTGGGTTACTAGCAAATATTCCTAGGTTACTGCACCTCTGTCCTTGAGGCACTGGACAGAAATCAGTAGATGGAAAGTAACCATCGGGTGTGCGATCAGTCACGCTAGCTTGTTGAGCTGAAATACTGAACTACGGGCACAAGCGTCAATTTCCAAGCCCAATTGCTTGCAATTGAGGTCGGATTCGTAGTGGTCGTGGTTTAACCAACAACTCCAATGACTTCGGTTATGGTTGAGCGGGAGGAGGCTAGCAATATAAATTTAACTTTAAATTTAAATTTATAAATTTAGCTTCTGGTAGTGGAGTGTGAACACTATGTGGGATCACTTTACGCGCTGGTTGAGCGTATCTCAACCTGCCCTTAAATGGGTCAAGCGAGGGAGTGCCCGGGCGGGCACCTCTATCATGATAAGGCCTTGCACTACTAGCCTTATCATGATGGTGACATCCTTCTCTTGTAAAACGGTCCCGTGCTTGCACGGGGGGACCAGTATACCCAAAAAAGGGGTAGGAACGGTCCTTAAAGATCCCTTATTACTGCGTAGAACAGGAAAAGGAAACAGGGAAGGAATGTACGACTAGAGGACTCGAGTCTTTTAAGGAGAAGCTTTTCGAGGAGTTTGGAAAGGATTGGAAGCAAGCTGATCGGTCTTTATGAAGTAATATTGGTGGCAGTTTTCATGGTTTGCATATCATTTTGATAACGGAAAATTTCCATAGAATGGGAAAGTATATAGTACTGAGAAAAGAGTTATAAAGAAGCATGAGGAATATTATGGCTTTTTTGGAAGTTGTTTTAATATTTTGGAAGTTATTAGGTCATAGCCGGGCGATTTGTCTGGTAGTCTATGAATTTCATATAGCAGATCTGCTGGGGTAAAAGGTTTTGGTGGCAAACTGAGCTGGAATGGAGTGTTCAGTCGATTGTTGACTTCTGTTACGTGTTGTTGATCTAATAAATCAGTATGTTGTGTGAATTTGTTTGACAGGTAGCTTGCGAATAAGTTGGACTTCTCTTCGTCGGATTTGGTCCAAGAACCATTATACTGACGTAGTGGGGATGAAGCCTGCTTGTACTTTAATACTGTCCTCGAGGCAGACCATAGAGATTTATTTTCTACATAAGTTGTTCAGTGTAGTCTGCATGTCTGTCGTTATAGTATTTCTGTAATTCTATTTTAAGTTGCCTAGTTAGTCTGTTCAATGTTCGTTTGTTTGTTGGATATCTGTAGTTTTGCTACTGATTTCTAGCTCGTCTTTTGGCTGTAATTAGAGTACAGATATAGAGTGGTAAACTGTAAACTGGTAGAGTTGTTGTCGAAGGATGTATGTAGGTTGTTGACTTCCACAAACTTTGTTGAATTGCAACAGTGAAATCATTAACCTTGTCATCTAGCTGTTGTGGAGTTTTCAGTAAAAACTGTAAATCGAGTTTTTCTTCTAGCGTAGAACGGAAGCGTGTCCAGTCGACTGGGCCGTTAAATAGAGTGGGTCTACGTGGAATGGGTATAGGATGTACATCTAGGATCAGTAGGCCAGGGCTGTGGTCGGAAGAGAGATCGTTTACTGTTTGTGTATCTGTATGGATATTGGAAAGCGAGGAACAGATTAAGAAGTCAAGTAGGTCGGGAAGCTTTGTCAAAGACAGTGAGTCTGTTGGTAGATATGGTATTGAGGAGGATTTGTTACTATGCCTCCCCACTGTGGATGCTTCGCATTTGTAATCGGCCGCAAAGGAAATGGCATCCTAGGGATTGGAAGAAATGCTGGAATTGTTCTTGATTGATTGAATGATTAGGTGGGCAGTAGACAGCAGAAATTGCATATTGGAACGGATTACTGATTAGAGTAATGGATGTGGATTGCATAAAGTTAGTTGAATTAATAGGAGTGTGGTTATGTTGTATGGTTCGTCTAATTAGTATGGCTGTCCCACCGTGAGCGTATGGTCTCGAATCAGTATCGAATCTTTTAACTGTTTCAACTAATAGTTTTTACTGTTTATTACTTAAGGTAAAAATTAACGAGAAAAAACAATGAAAAACCACTCACTGAAGTATGAAACATAGAAACACTACATAGAAAAATTGATGTGAACACTCTATACGAAGAAATCCTTGTTTATCTTTATGCACTTGACATAAAACACTTATATAGGTCTTAATAGTTAAGTTATACATGAATTTAGTTTAAAATATGCACAAATAACTAACAGAAAAACATTAAATCATAAAGCAAAAACTTTCTGCGTAAGTTTACTATATTAGCAACCAGCTGATTCATTTGTCAAACATAGGATTGTTTATTATTAATTTTAAAACCAATAAAATACCTGAACACCTAAAGGTGCACTTGGCAACTGAGATACCAATAGTGTACAGTACGCAAACATAAACAGAATTCAGATACATTTTTCGTAATAGCCTGCTTCATTTTGTGGTCATCGACCGGTTTCGGGCATTCGCCCATCTTCAGGATGTGACTGCTGGGAGATACACTTTACAATTAACTAATCGAAATAAATTTAAAATTAAATTAAATAACGTTTAAACTAACATAATTTAAAATTAAGCGATTACAATAATAAAATTTAAAATAATAATTCAAATAATCAAAACAAATAAACAACCAAGCAATATATATGAGAAGGTTGTTTGATGACACTAAACATATATTGCATTTCACCCTTCACAATTCGCATACGCCATCCACGCACGAATGTATACCTAAATATGGTTTTTTTATAATTATGCATTCTACTCAACATTTCACCTTTTTACACGAATTGTGAAGGGTGAAATGCAATATATGTTTAGTGTCATCAAACAACCTGCTCATATATATTGCTTGTTTGCTTATTTGTTTTGATTATTTGAATTGTTATTTTAATTTTTATTATTTTTAATCGCTTAATTTTAAATTATGTTAGTTTAAATCGTTATTTAATTTAATTTTAAATTTATTTTGATTAGTTAATTGTAAAGTGAATCTCCCTTCAACAACTTCTTTCTGCAACAACGTGTTTTACATGAGTTTCAATTGCAAGAAAATTAGCATTACGCTCTCATGCGATTTGGTAGATATGGGTATATAACTTGGATATATATTCAATATATTAATTTATCAAACTTTCCTTAAATAATTCAAGATAGAAAAAGTTGTCTCAGAGGACTATAATTTCTGAGCACATAAAAAGTTCTATCCAAGTTTGAAATCTTCAAAGACTTCTCCTTGTTAGCCTGCTACAATCTGTCGCCATTTGAGCTCTGAATGATGAACTGAATATAGAACAAAATATCTGCCATGAAATGGCATTGAACCAAAACGCGTTGCAATTGAATAGTTCAATATTCCTGAATATGAAGTTCAGCGGATGAACCAGCGTTCTTTCAAATCTTGGTAATTTCATTACTTGAACGAAAATTACCAAAATTATTATAATAACTGTTACTTTTATTTTATTTTGAACTAGAAATATTATTCTATCTAGCTCAGATTGGCAGGGTTTGTATGTGGTTCACTTACTTTTGTGTCATTCTCATCGTTTAACGGAGCATCTGCGAGCTGATCTTTCGATGTGTTTTTTGAATGAATCTATCCTCCTCAGCTCTTCCAAGTGATTATGATTCATTTTAGCTATAACAACATAATAATCCCACTGAGCTACCTTCTTCGCAAAAATGTTCCATCACGCAATACTAAAAAATAATTTCTTTAAAATAAAGAAGTATTTAAAATAATAAATTTATTAATTACTCACTTCAATACCTTATGTGAAACGATTAACAAAGAAATCATACAATAAGAGTACATTTGTAAAAAATTTAAATAACTTCCCACTTAGCGAAACGGGCAGTCTAGTAAAAATGAAAACCTATAAAATGAAAACAAATTATTAAAATTTATTTATTGCTGAAATTAGTGTTAAGAATATGAAAAAAATCCAATTTTTTTAATCCATTTAGTCAATGACTGATGAGAAACACAGTGGTAAACTTTACAATCATTTTCTTTAAAGTTAAATTTCTGAATTAATAAGGACGATAATTACTGGATCTCTTGATGGCAAGTCCAGCGCGGATGCATTTCTCTGGCTATTCTTCGCGACGGTTGAGTGGTTCTTTCCTATTCTTTTAAAATTGTATAAAAAAAAAGTGTATAATAACCTAAATAAAAGAAATATTTCTAGCTAAATTGAACGGATCTTAAAACTTGCTTGAAAAAATGTGTTTCGAAGAAAATACATCTTCCTACATATAACTATTTATTTCTGACTTAACACTGTTTACCTCTGAGCAAAAAGAAAAACTGTTTTTAAAATTATAAAAGAACTTTTTTTTCCTTTTATAAGCTCATCAGCTGCGATGGCTGAATTATAAAATAAATATCTACCTTACTAAATAAAAGAAAGTAATATCTAACTTTATAAAAAAAATTATAAAAGAAATATCTACCTTACTGAGGTTGTTGATATATCTGAAAAGTTGTGACTGAAAAGACTTCAAACAAAGTCTAGATGTGGTAGTGACTTAGATTATCTGATACATAGGCAAACGCTATAGCCACTCCAAGAACTAGTACCAGAGGGATCATATTTACATAACCACTGAAAGAAAATTCTTTATCAATTAATCAGAAGCGTAATAAACAAAAGAAACATTTTGGGGAATTTGCCTAACTTTTGCATACACACCTACAATACTTGTACAAAATTTTGTAATAGTTTAAAAGAAATTGCTTCAAAATCTTCCAGTATTATTATTAGTTTGTTTTTATTTTCCTTATTAAATTTCCTTTTCTTGCAAGGACTTGATTCATTTTCATTTTAAAACCATTCTAATAACGTTCGCATAGTACTCGTTGATTTTTTTTACGATTCTTTCCTTTTTAATATTTTTATCATCTTCACTTTCCGGGTCATCTTCTTCGTCACTCGATTGAGATTCTTGAAGTTCCTCAATTATTTAAATTAACATTAAGTTTATAGTAGATACAAGGCAAAAAGATTTCTGTTGAAAAATAGTTAAGCAACAAATCAGATGCCACACTTTAGTTTGACCAGATATATGTGACACTGTTCTTTCAATGGCATGTTTTGTAGAACAGCAATCCGATGAGCCAAGTAAAGCTCCCCTATCAGATACTTCCTTTCACATTTTATTTTCTTAATAAGATATCCAAAGAGAATGTCATGTTCAGGTAAGTTCATCCCTGTCAGAAGTTCAGCAGTGGGAATTTGATTAGTTTCTTCGGAAAATGATATCCATTATAATGGATAAAAGCTAATAAGTCACTCAGATGTTGTCCTGTCACATCATCTTCTACAGTCTAAAATTGGAGGATTAGAATGATCATTCAAGTCTCTACCCAACGTAGAATGAAAAACAATAAAAATGTTCCGAAAACAAGTAAACAACAAATAGAAAAAACTGTCATTTACTTAGTTTAGTTTCAATCTCATTCCATACTTTTGCATATCCTTGATACCAAATTTCATTTGGGAAAAATTTGAATGGATTTGGCACTGTTGCCTTGTTTCTTTTCTTTCCTGCTGGTGATTTCAGACAAACCAAAACAGCCCTTTCAAAAATTATTAAAACAAAATTAAGCTGTATAGGAGTAATATATAATTTAAAACGGTAATTTTCTATCTATTATTTCAAAGTACTTACCTTTGAAACATCCTAACAGAATCGACACTTATAGATATAGGTAATATAAAACATTATAGATAAAGATTTCACGTTCCACCAGCAATTTCAAGTGACAAGTGAGACGTTTCTAATGACCACAACAAAGTATGATTAAAAAACTAAGCTAAACTAGACTGGTATGCTGGTTAAGTTTGAATTGTTTTCACAGGGAAGGTAACGCATTGTGAACAGTGCGTAAGTCTGGTTATATTGCCTTGGTTATATTATCTGGTGATAATATTATGAAGTCAATGCCACCAAATAACAGTTGTGTATGTTTACTGAAATGAAAATTTATTTTACTTTTTTAAAAATTACAATTCTTATAAAAGCAGGAGCCCAGCCAGGAACATACATAAAAGAACTCTTTTTTTTTTTTGTTTCTATAGAAAGAAAATACAAACAAAGCACAAAACAGTCAGATACAAAATAATAGATTATATAAACTAAGTGTTTCAAATTACACATCACCCAATTCTTTTTAACGTGGTCTTAATTAGTTTCTATATTCAAATTTTTACAATATTTTAGTTGACTATGTTTAATGAATAGTTCTTAAAAGCTGGTTAAGTTTTGGCACATCTGGGCAGAAAATTGATAATTTATTTAATTAGACAATACTACAGGTCGTTTTTGTTTCAAGTTTCTTGTATTTTATCTTCTAATTTCAACAGCCTTTACCAAACTAATGAGTGTAATATTTTATACCATATTCAGCTGCTCTATAAGGGTTCTAATAAAACTGCTCTTACAAGGGTTGGTTATAACTACCAACATGAATGTGATTTCAATTTTCATTTTGATTCGCATATCATTGAAAAGATACTATACATTAAAGCCAAAGCTGAATATTATTTTTAACAATCAAACAGGTTTTTGCAAAAGTACACAATGATCTAATTTGATCAACACAAGAACAGTTCAATAAAGAATCTAATTTATCTAAACAGGTATTATCTATGAACTGATGTTGACTAGAGAATTTTAGTCTTTGGTTAGTAAAAAATTTGCAATCAACCAAATAGCAAGTGTGTCAGGCAGGTCATCAGACAAAGCTTACAATTAGTGTCCGGGCTAAATTTATATAGTTTTTTTTTCACGAGGACTCTTGCAAATTTTTTATTAGCCAATCTTAACTGTGACATTATTTTTATATATTCAAAATCCACATTTAATCTCAGTAGAAATCTTCATTATGAAAATTATTAATAAATCTAATATAACTATTGTATTTATAATTATAAATTTTATTTATATCCAAACTCATTAGATGTAATCTATAAGAATTAATTAAACTATTTTTACTTTTCTTAACATCAATAAATTATTGGCTTTCCATAAATCTATCGCTCCTATTTTTTCAAGTGAAATTAAAGGTAAACTGCATCACTTAAAAGGAATTTGTTGACAGTCAACCAACCTGTAAAACCTATTGTAACATAATCTTGGGATACGCGTATCATCCATCTGAACTATGACCACCCACCAATTTAGCAATCTTTTAAAAATGTCAAGTTCCAAATGAACTCTACCAGTCTCAAACTTTACCAAAGTATCAGGAGTTGTTCTAGGAAGCTGCAATAAAGATTTGAAAAAGTATATTTGAACTTTATCGAGCGTGTCAGCAAATGAAGCAGTCCCTGGATGACCTACCATTACATAACCCATACCGTAATTTTCCATTATTTCCAGTATTCTAGTCCCCTGTTTATTTACTGTAGAATCCAAATAATATCTATCACCATAAAAAGATGTCTTTTCAAAAACATTTTCATCAATAGAGTTTGAATTTACTATGCGAGCATTAAAATCGCCAACTATAACTATTTTGCAGTTACTGAACTAAATAAATATATCGTATAAAATTCCATTAAACTTATCAAACAAAGCATCATTTGAATTAGGTTTAAGATATACAACCCCTAAGATTGTCGGCTCACTATTAATAACAAATTTATTAAAAATCCATGAAAAAGAACTGTTTATTACTTCAGCTTCTCTAGCAAAATTTTTCTTTATAAAAATTAAAATTCCCGCAGAGGGACGCCCCATTAACTTTTCTTTAACAGCTAGTACTTGGAACTTTCATAAGATAATCGGAATTCAGGAAGGAGGAAACTAAGATTAGTGAGCCAAGTCTCGCAAAAACAAATGATATCAAATAACTTAAATATGGTAACAATATCAGAATCTACTTCAAAAATGTTTTTGAATCCATTAATATTCCAAAACCCAATTTTAAAGCCATCATCAGTAGATAACCGTTGCCTCCTATTTTTCTCTTTTCGCTGATAGACGAAAAAATTGGTCGATTCTCTCGTAACTCGATAGTTTCCTTTCTCCTTTCTTCCTCTTCTTCATCCTGATCCCTTGACCTATTTCCGAGATGTCCGTTGCCTCAGAATCATTGAAATCAGAATCTTCGTAACATTCATTTTTCTCTAATTCCACTAGATTTTTTTCCAAACATTCCTCCAAATCAAGTTTACTTTTATTTTTTGTTTCGAATTCTCAGATATTTTAATAAAAATTCTACCATTTCTCACCCAGGCATATTTAAGTTTATCACTTCTTTTAAAAGATCTTGCATCTTTAAAAAGTTGATTTAGTTCAGGTGATAAAAATTCTGATATATAAATAGATACGCTGGAATTTTCCTTCTCAAACATATCTGATTTCAGGCGTATTTTCTTTTCTTTTAATAATTTTAAAAGAGATAGTTTATCTTTCTCTCTTAGAAACTTAATTATGATTATTGGAGGAAATTTAGTATTTTTGTGTTTAAACAGAAACAATCACTTACGAATTCAAAATTGAGTTCAAAATTAATAAGTTTACATACTTTTTTAAAACATCTAAAGGGTCATCCTTTTCAGCATTGGGGAAATTTAATATTTTTATTGCATTATAGCTTACTGACTGCTGAATCTGGGCTAGCTCAGATGTCAGTAATAAATTCTGTTTTTTTAAGTTATTTATCGTATTTTTTAATTGAATAGTTTCTTCTTTAATTTCAGGAAGAGTCTTTTTCAGATGGTCATCACAAGAAGCTAATGCCAGTGAAATAGGCTTATTTTCTCCTTTTATAATATCAAAATCGTTCCTCATTGCTTTCATTTCAGCGGTGAGAGATTTCATAGCAGTAGAAATATTTGTAATGCTAGTAAGCAGTGTATCGATGGTGGGGAGACTCCCGCTCATCCTCCTGGTGTGGCAAGGAAGGAGGAAGCACCGGGTAGGAAAAGGAGCGGGAGGAAGAGGACGTTACCACCACCACCCCCAGGGCAACCGGGGGCGATAGATGACTCTCTGAGGAGAGACCTCAGAGGTGCAGGAGTTCGGTGGTATCTCCGCGCGCTTGCCGGGGGCATGAGCCCCCAGGAAGCGAGAGCGGAGGCCGAAAAGCATAGGCCACAGCAGGTGGGTAAGCGGGAGCGATTCATAACACCTCCCGAAAGGAAAGATGTTAAAAGAAGAAGGGTGGCACCTTCTGGTACTGTGAATCTCGGGACCTCCTCGGTGGCGAACCCAGGCCTTCGCCGACCTGGCACCAGCTATGCCGGTGCAGCACAGGTGGTGAGAGTTGGGGGTGATGCCTTGAGGGGTTTCCCGGATGTAATACTCAGTGCTGAGGAGCTATCAGCACTGGGGGATGCCATAGTAGAGGAGATAACCCTTGGATGGCAGCATAAGCTCCAATTCGAGGGCATACATTTTCGTCCGGGGATTCTGTGGTTGGATTGTTTTAACCAGCACACAGCGGACTAGCTGCAAAGCAGGGTGCCGATCCTGAGTACTTGGACGGGAGTGGAGCTGATGTCGTGCTCGGGAGAAGCATCATCATGCACACCGTCTACCTTCTTTCCAAGAAGTGCAGAGAAGGGCATCAGGAAGGTTTTAGCCTTAGTGGATGCCCAGAACGTGGGAGTTAACTCGAAGGCTTGGAAAATCCTCGTCTGTAAAGAGGAGAACAGAGGTCTCTTGATGACTGTCGCGATCGACGATCATTCGTTCGAGGCAGTCAAGAGGGGAGAAGGCACCATCCGATTTCGGTTTGGGAAGCTCCCCATTACAGGCTGGAAGAAGCTGGAGGGAGAAGGGGACGTTAAGGAGCAGCAAGCTCCTTTGACCTCTACTCCAGCGGAAGAGCCACCGAGGGAGAGTTTATCCCCGGGGCATGAGTATGACACTCAGCGACGAGAGAGCCTGGGAGATATGGGAGCAATGGATCTCTCAGCTCACCGGGCATGTCTCTCTGTCAAAAAAGAGGAGAAGCTCCTGGGAGAGGAGGGGGTGCTACCCCACCCTCCCATGAGCAAGCACCCCTCGGGACTGGGCACCGGGATAGCCCAGGTGAACTTGCACCATGCAACGGGGCATCGGCCACCATTGCGAGGTTGTTCGCCAAGAGGCTACTTGACCTGGTGCTGATTCAGGAGCCGTGGACAGTCAAAGGACAGATTTGCGGACTGTCAGGTAAGTACAGCAAGGTAGTATGGGATGCTAAAAGCGAAAATCCTAGGGCCTACATCCTGATCAGAAATAGTATTAACTACACATGCTTTTTATAATTTACGACGCGGAATCTGGTATCCATTTTGGCCCATCTGAACTATGGAGGCAACAACCGCGCCGTTGTGATAGCATCTAGTTACTTCGCTGGGAACAGGGATGTCCCGCGGCGGAGGTGTAGAGGTTGGTGGAATACTGCCGGGAGTGGAAGCTGCCTCTCCTCATTGGGTGCGATGCGAACGCCCACAACAGAGTGTGGGGGAGTAGAAGAGGTAACAGAAGAGGTGAGTACCTTTTAGAGTTTATCCTCCAGTATATAACCTAGACATTTTTAATGTTGGGGCGTCACCTACGTTTGTGACTAGGGTAAGGGAGGAGGTTTTGCATATTACTTTCGGCAGTCCTAGCATCGGGCAGTTTGTTGGGAGCTGGGAAATCTCGGACGAGCCTTTCCTTTCAGATCATCGAATTATTACATTCAATCGGAGGGGCTTGGCGATGGGGGAGTGGAGTGAGAAACCTCAAACATACAAATTGGGAGGAATTTGTTACCAATTTAGGCTGCGCTCTAAATCGCATCGACACTGCGAGGGCGCCGCAGTGTCGTTTGGAGCTGGAGCATAGGGTAGAGGAGCTGAATGGGGCGATGGTAGGCGCCTTTGAAGACAGCTGCCCCATGAGTAGACTCCTTTGCTGTAGGGATGCCCCCTGGAGGAGCAGGGATCTAAGATCTAAAGTGCGCAAGCTCTTCAATAGGGCAAAGCGCACAGGAGATTGGCAGAGCTACACACGGGCGCTCACTACCTAAAACAAGGAGATTAGGAAGGCTAAAAGAACCAGTTTTAGGAAATTCTGTTAGGAATTAGCTCCTTACCCGTGGCGGCCAGATTGCATAAGGCAATGGCCAAGCATGGTGTTGGAGCAACGATGACACTCAAAAGACCTGATGTGAGCTATACGCCGGAAGAGCAACGTGCTCTTCTCCTGCTGGAGACCCATTTTCCGGGGAGCCTGCCACCAGAGGATGGTTCTGAGACGATAGGGCCCAGCAGACCGACAAGGAACAACTGGGAGGTGGCCAGAACCATCTGTACGCCATCAAGAATAGAATGGGCAATAAACAATTTTCAGCCCTTCAAGTCGCCTGGTGTGGATAAGGTCTTCCCTGCCCTTCTACAAAAGGGTATAAAGGAGATTCTTCCACACCTGGTTAGGATCATTCGGAGTAGCTTGTCACTCGGGTATATACCGAGGCCGTGGAGAAGGGCCAGGGTGGTTTTTATCCCCAAGGTTGGGAAAAGGGACGCCACCGTGCCCAAGTCCTTTAGGCCTATCTGCCTTACGTCGTTTCTTCTAAAGACAATGGAGAAGGCCGTGGACAATTATATCAAGACAGAGGTTCTGGAGAGAGTGGCTTTGCACCCTTGTCAGCATGCATATCGAGCGGAAAGTTGACAGATACTGCTCTGTATCAGCTGACAGACGTAATCCAGAGGACTCTAGACGCTAAGGAAACGGACGCTAAGTTTAGAAAATTTTATTTTCCGGAATGTATTTAAAGAATTCGATACCGATACCATCGGGACCAGGAGCTTTTATAGTTTTACTTTTGGAAATGACCAGTTTGATTTCACTTAGTGAGAAATGTTCATCGAAAAATGGGTGGCGTACATCAGATACTAAGTAAGGAGTGAACGGCTTGGCTGTGTACATTCTAGAAAAATATTGATTCCAAGTTGCAGAATTAATTTCATTTCTTTTAATAGCTTCCCAGTTTCTTAAACAACGTATATTTTTCCAAAAGTTTTCAGAATTTTGAATTTCATTAAACGTACGATTAGCTTTTCATAATAATATTTTTTGGCGTTTTTCACCGTTCTTTTGTACTTTTTTTTACATTCAGCAAAAACGGTAAATTTTTCTGTATCGAACTCACTATTCAAGAAGTCCCAGTAAGAGTTATTCATTGATTGCTTTGCATTGATACAGTCGGACGTGAACCAAGGTTGGTTTTTATCCCTCTGAATTCTATTGCTATTTTTGTAAGTTATTAGACTTAGTCGTGAGGCCAAGGAGGTTAGGATATTAAACAAATTATTATTTAAATCTTCAACTGACCCTATTTGAGGCAATTCTATCTCTTGCCAATAATTTACGTATTCTTTAAGTTTCATATCATCCCATCTAATCACTTCCCTTAAAGAAGGCTCTATCTTATTATTTTTATCATCGTCTATAACGTATCTAGTATTGTTCTCATCAAACAATAAGAACAGAAGTAGGTGGTCAGATATAAGAAATTGATCGGAAATTATCATATCTTTAACTATAAATAGGCCATTTAAGTTGGCCCATGCAAAGTCAATAACACTTGTCCGATTTTATTAATGAACGTAAAATTACCTTTTGAGTCACCAATAGTTCGCCCATTCAATACAACAAAACCGTTGTTTTCCATAAATTGAACGAGTTCATGGCCTCTGTTTTCTTATTTCTTTTATATTTTTACAGGATATTATTTCAGTTGATCCGTGTCTTAAATTTACTTGGTGTTTACATCTAAACATATATCAGAGAGAAAAATGTAGATACTAAACAATCCAGAGAATTGCAAGTTAATATACCTTGAATCTGAATAAATATATATTTTTATATATGTAAGATTTCCATCGTTTTCTCAGTTTTTATGAAAATTGTTATTTTTTAACAGGGTTTTTAGACTATATTTTTCCTTCGATTTCATGACTCCTGGCGATAGTCTTCGCTCTCTGAGTGCTCTTGTTATTATTGTATATATCTGTATGATTTTTTTTCATTTATTGTGGGGGTCTCTTTTGTGGATCCTTTTTAGCTGCACCATATGGCCTATGGAAAAATTCTGTGATGCCCCCATAACTTGATGCTTATTTTGGTTAATGGTTAATCAGCCTCTGTTAGAATACGACTAAAATGATCTGTTGACTGAGAGCTACTAAGGCCTCTCAAGGGAATTCTGTGCAAAATAGGTGTAGACAGTTCTCCTTATTGCGACAAATTTGGAGGAGAAATTTTACATTATGCAGTGCTCACATTTGCCACCAATAGACAGTTTTATTCAATAGGCTGGATTATTTATAATTAGTGCACCGTTTAATTATAAAACAATTTTAGAAATACAGGATATTAGATTAGCCGAATAAATTATGAAATATCTAAATGTAACAGGCTTGAACATATAGAAACTATAATTATATTCTTGTAAATTGAGTGTATTAATATAAATAATAGTTGCGTTGGCATCGTTAATGAAATAAGCATAATTTCATTATGCTCAACCATAAATCTTGCCACGCTTTGATCATGCCAATCATAAATATGGTTTGGCAGGGGCCAATGAAAAAACTTTTCAAGTTTGAACAAATTTATTTTGTCGACGTTTCGGAAATTTAATAACAACAAAATAAATTTAGATTAGGCAACTGCTAATTAAAGACTTAGTTAAAACCGGTCGAAATAAGTAACCATAGAGACGATTACAAGGAAAATAAACTTCTTTATAAGAGTCGAAGAACATGCTGGATTATAAATGTTGGTCATTAAAAGAAACAAATTTGAACATATGACCAATTGCAGAAGCTACTTCCATCATTTTCACCAGTAGGTGCTCACATAAGGGAAGAGAATGTATGAGAAATTATAAGTGAAAAAACTCATAAAAGGCCTATCACTTTTAGTTGATACATATTTTCAGGAATATAGATTTTTACCGAACAATGGAAGCAATTACTACCTTAAGCTTTTCTCTAAATTGCCACATCAATGCAGCATATAGTTAGTTATACCATTCATATTACATTAAGATACCTGAAATGAATTGCTGGAATGCCAAGTTTGAAGAAAATCGGTTAATCGAGACTGCATTCTATGGAATGGGTGCAGATTTCCTTTAAATTCGGAATGCTAACTGCACAGATATCAATTTTATCAGTTTTATTTGAAAAACTTACCAGGAAAAAAATTATTTTAGAAGATGGCGCCACAAGTGCTGAGAGATGACGCGGGACCTACAGTGTGGTCACATTCAGTCACAACTTTGTTCTAAAAAACAAATAATAGCAGTATGAGAAAGTCATGTGAGTGTTTCACATCAAATAGTGTTGTTATAATTCAACACTAAAGAGAAATTCCAATGAAACTTGGTATTCATTTATTATTGCTGGCTCTGGCTTGAAATAAGAGATAATATGATGTGTATTTTAGATATGGCAAAGTTGCTATTATTTAAATTGAAATAAAAACATTTAATATTTTACTAATTATAGCTTCGTTTAAGAGTTGAATGCCTAGGCGCACAATGTGGATAAGTAAACATGGCTATTGGTCCAAGACATGAATTTGATTTCAAAAAATCATCCGAAACAACCATTATTGCAATTATTGGTCTAGTAGGTGGAAATCGATAAAAAACAAAATTTTGTAATGATTCAAGCGTTCAATGACAACTGAGAATATAAACTATGTTATAGTTGCCCGCAAGGGGTATCTGTTGCATGCAGTTACTTGGGGAGTAGCGACCCCACGGGTTACCACAGCTCAGTGCTCCATGCACTTCGGCAGAACAGTATACAATACACTTAACCTGCATAACTCTACTTTACAGACAAGGACAAACACAATACACAAACTAGGGCCTCCGTCCCTAGTTAATTGGCGAAAGCCAGGGAGAAGGAAGGGATTAGCTCAGTGGTAGCGCGCTGGACTAGCAAAGAGGAGGTCCCGGGTTCGAATGCTTCCCTTAGATTTTCTCTTCCTAGGAGAACTCACTGATTGGTGATGGGCAGTGTTGTCTGTAGCTAGAGTACATTGCTTTGGGGGGCACAATAGATCTTTCAGGTCGCAGTGCAATAATCCCCAACAACAATCTTACTCATGTTATAGTTCATATAATTGTTGGGAAATTCTTGTTTGACAAGCAGAGTGTATTTTATGTGTACATCCGATGTAGATATGTCTGACACCCACTGTGTTTTGAATATTTAATATGTATAAGAGACAGTTTTTATTATATCTTAAAAAAACCTGAATTTTTGGAGAGTTATTCTACCCGCTGCTGTATTTAGAGATGGCGTTAATATTATTCTCAGGCGCTTACCGCAGTGTAACACGAACATTATACATACACGAAATTTAGTGACAATACAATCTTTATAAATTAGTGGATAAGGCACCCAGCCCAGATTATTTATCGTCACAGATAAAGCAGCAAACAGAATACATCTTCATTCTTACCATTCTACCTAACACTCTCACTCTGTGGTGATGGGTAACAAGTGCTAGGACTTGTTGATTGGCTGATGAATTACAGTATTCTCATTGTCCCCGGAAATTCACAAATTCTAAACCACCAGTAGTATACTGGAGAAATTCATGTCAGTATATTTTATAGATACTGTTAGGTCGCGGCACCTTTGAGGGATTAAGTTTGCCTCTCTATTTCAAAATTATTTCATCGCCCGCATATTTCCCACGCCTTCCCGCCATTTACCTCCCTCTTGGGGGTGGGATTGGCGGCGCCTTTTATCTCTCCTGATTTCCCCTTTTCGATTATTTTTTCCCACACTCTTAAACCGTTATCCTTCTATAAAATTACTTCACTTACCGTCTAGCTCTCGCCAACACAAGTTCGTGTTCTACCGCTCCTTCTTCTGTGACGAGTTCTGTACGCATCTCTGTGTTTAACACTCATATATTTCGCCTTGCAATTGGTTATACGCGCCTTGTGAATTGTCTGGCATTTTATTCGCGCCTTCGCCGTGCGTCTCCACTCCGCATCATCAACCTACGATTCTACCTTCCGCGCCCAGGTTGTTGCGCCATCATTCGCCAATTATACAGCAGCAATCAACACCGCTGTCAAACACTTTTATCTCTCTTCTTCTACGCCCCCCTCCTTATCTCCTTATTCCTCTACCCCCTCACTCCTCCACACACCCACACACATACAATACACGCCACATCTTCCTCGACCGTTCACCTATCGCCTCAGTTACGCCGCTTGCGCATTCAGCATCACCACTCTCAAAGTAAGTCGAAGCTTCTTCCTTTGCATCTCCTTTTTTATTTAATTTTATTTATTGTTTATTTTTTTTGTATTTCACTTCCTGGCGCATGTACGCCACCTCGCCATGGGTGTCTGCCGCGCAGACAGATACTGTTCGTTCAAAGTAAAAGTTTCAACTGTACACATACTGCTCTGGTATAAATGAGAAATTTCAATATTTTCCAAGGTGCTTTATTTTAATAATGTGAACAAAAAAAAAATTAAAACAAGAAAAAAGGTAAGAGAAATCAGTGTTCTAGTACTGTTTGCAATAAATTTTCAACTTCAATTCAGAACTGTATTTTTCAGTGTTCAAGACAGACTATAGATCTTACCCACTACACTTGACATTAGAGTGAAAATGAAATAAATAAATTCTTTGTCTAGACATAGACTATTTTAAATAGAATTTCTATTTAAACTGGCTCAAACCAGGTGACAGAAAGACCCATATTACAAGTTCAAAATACAAGAATTTGTTTTTCTAGATGCTTGGCCTGCATCTCACAGAAATTCTATAGCTACTTTAATAAATTTGTACTTAATATTTTAATAATTCTTACTTAATAACTGTATAATAAATAACTTATGTAATTATTAATTTCATAACCTAGTCTATACATAAATAATAAACACTATAAGTATCATAAACCATATAAAGCATGTTACATTTATGTGTCATTTGCGAAATTAATATCTTCAATCCATTACTAGAAAGGGAGCAAAGAATAAAAGAAAAAAATGAATTTATGGAATACTGAATGAAGTTTTTATCGAGTAAAATAAGTATAAAGTTCAACTTCTATAGAAACTTTTCTTCAAAAACTTGTTTTAAAACAATATTTTTTTTTTGTCCGAAAACCAATAATTGAATTTAATAAATTATGCCTAGTTTCCGTGATTACTACAGTAAAGAAAACAGATTCTCAAGAGAAAGAAAGCCTAAGCTCCTAGAAGTACCAAACTTTTTAGAAAGAACTATAACTCCCTTAACACCAGAAAATAATCACTTTATGTCTCATCTACATAAATATGTGGCTCAAAAAATCACCTCATTATAAAAAGAATATGTTTAAAGCTTCCAGAAACTTGATGTAGGAATAAGGATTCTTAAGTATAAATAGCTGGGAAATAACAAGACCTGAACAGGCGAGATCAATACTTTCCATGTTTTCTTAGAAGGTGGAAGCTAAGAACTGCCACTGAACTGGAAATAATAAAAAAGTATGATTGAAAAATCAAAGTAATTTTTGTATAATTATTTCTTCTTTTTTTCAAATTTTAATTAACTTAATGCAAATTTGAAATTTGTCTAGCACATTTAATGCCTCTTAATGTTTATAAATACTTAGTGTTAATTAATTATACAATGCTCTCTCAAAATTACCACTATTTAAAAATAAATATACAATAAGATTTTAGGATAAATTAAAATAAATTTACGATTAATTACAATTAATCAGTTCATTACAATTACGATTAATTTACGATTTTAAAATAAATTGCGTAAATATTGTTAAATAATCAGAAGTCACTTATTTCAAGGACAGGTTGGGTCTGAGGCGACATTAAAAAAGGCAGAATTAGAGTACATGCTGTGTAAAAGATGTACCATAATCTAGATACATTTTACTATTTTTAAGATTATCTTTTGTTACAGTAACTACCTCTCACCTGCGGCTATTCAAGAAAATCTCGTAACTGCATGAATAAAAAGTATGAATTGTAAGATATTCATTATTAGTAGGTATATGTATTTATTCTGATGAATGCAACTAATATTTATGAATTTACAGGTCTAAAAGTTACAAAAATTAAAATTTAAGATAGATATTGGTTTTACCTATTATCAAGTTGAATGGAAATTGATGATGGAGTCTTGTTTCTCAAAATGTTTTTATTATTGAAGCCTTTTCGGAAGTTTACTGTTTCCATCCGCAGAGAATATACTCTAATTTTCCAAACTAGACAAAAACAATAAATGATAAGCATTATGGTAAATAGAATAGAATAGAATAGAATAGAATAGCTTTATTGGATAAATATTTGTACAATCATATTACAAAAATAAAATGCTACTGAAAAACAAAAGCATTTTCGGCTTGGTAATTACCGTCAGCCTAGAGTTGCTCAGAATATTTACATAACTTGGAAAATAAATAATAATAATAATAATAAAAAATAGGCAAAATTCAGCTAAAACATAGTATTTCTTCTGATTTATTAGCTGTTGTATTCAGCAATGAGAAAGGCCCGATACTTATAAGCAGTAATGTGGTAATAATATAACTGTTTCCATCCTCCGCCATTCAACAGGAATATGACTTCGGAAAGCGTTAGATACTTTTTCCCCAGCCATTTTATTCTATATTCGGTCAGTACTGGACAGACACCCACATAGTGATACAAATCCTCCTGTTCTTCTCTATTACACAGGGCACATAGTCTCTGTTGCTCTAATCTAATTACATTGTTATTTAGAGAGATTAATTGCCCACGTAATTTAAAGATCACTCTTATGAAGTTCAAGTTATTTGCATCACTTATGTAGCGCCTGCCCTCTGGATCCAACATAAGATCTTTATATAAATAATGAAATCTGGACTCATTTGCCCTCTCCACCATCGCACTCCGAAATTCTGTTTTAAGGTTAGCGAGAATGTCATCTAAGTTAATGTCATCATAATGTGAAAAAGTAACGCCATACTTGGTGCACAAATCAAGGTTATCCTTATGCCAATAAATACTATATTTAATTATTTCCTGTGCGAGGATTCTCGGCAATCTCGAATTCGGCATTGCAAACACTTTCTTTAAATAATTAAAATGAAGCTGCAAAGTGTAGAAGTAAATTGGCAGAAAACCAGACTCGAGGTAAGCTATATATCGAGGGGTATGGACGGGTAGTGAAAACAGTTTCTTTATAAAAAATAGATTTAACTTTTCTACTTCCTCGAAATTTTGATGGCCCCACACCTGACCTGCGTAACAAATAACTGAACGCACTGCGGCATTATATACTTCTAATTTTTTTGTAAGGGGGATTACATTTTCATTAATAAACTTTCTATAGGTGATATTTATCGCCAACTTGGCCTTATGCAATTTATCCAAAAAGTGTGGTTTAAGATTTACGAGTGGGGTAAGACCAATACCCAGATAATTGTAAAAATTAACAGTTTCCAGTCTTTTCCCTTCTAGGTACCATTTTTCATTATTTGCTAATCTCCCACCCTTCCGGAATACCATCACTTTGGATTTTAGACTTCATTATGGTAAATATAAATATGAATAATAATAAAATTTGTATGAATCAATATTATTATTGTTTTCATATTTTATATTAACATAAAGCTTAACATTCATTGTTTTTTCTCTTTTGAAAATAATAGTTTATTTTCTCTTTGGATGAAAGCAGTAAACCATGGGAAAAGCTTGGATAACGAACAAAATTTAAAAGTTCTTGCAAAAAAATAAACATAAATAACTCAAAAGTGAATCATAAATCATTTCCCTTTAATTTTAAAATATCTTTTTTATTACTTTTATATATTTTTTAACTCCCATCATTAAGTGAGTGTGCAAATTACACTGATTAAAGTGATTTCCGTAAATTTTGAAGGAAACTAAACTCAGAAGTGTTACAAAATGCGATAATGTAATCCAGCAATGTGATCAGCTACAGTAGGTGTGTGATTATTTTCATTTAATAAAGACCGGTTTTGGATTTTCCACCATCGTCAGAATCTGATCAAAAATTAATGAAAACAAGCATACTATGATGAAAGAACGTTGGAGGAAAATCGAAAGCGATCAGAATTAAAGAAAACTTAAGCATGCCTAAGGATAAAAACCCATATAATTATCCAACATTGAGGGCTGAACTACATATTTAACTATTTCAATATCATACCAGAAGAAACATTTCTGCAAATGTCTATTCTAACTATCATCTATTCAAATGTTTAGCCAACTGAGAGAATTTAAAAGGATACTAAATCTCATTTGCTATAATATCAAAGGTCCAAGGATACAAAACCATTTTCATAGAAGATCTAACTTTGAAATTCTTTATAAAATGATTTTTATAATTTATTCTTGTAAAATGACTCTTAAAACCGAATTAAGCCACGGAATATTTTTTTACTGGATATATTTCTGTCAGAATTGAATAAATATTTAATTGCCAAGAGCTGTTTCTAATCAAAACCCAAAATAACACTCCCTTAAAGAATGACCAAAATAACGGGGGAAACTAAATTACATCACTTTATTCAAAGAGAATAACTAATCTGAACCAAGTATTACAATATAAAGAAAATTCCGCTTTTTAGCCAGCTGAGATTGTCTCAGAAGTTCACTCATTAAAATCTACAGTACTGGCAATAAGATTGCAGCTCAGCAGTCTTTCAGAATGTGCAATTAATATTCAAACAGAACATGAAGCACATATTTTGTGAACTGAGATCACTTGAACAATATTTTTTACAGAATTACTACTCACAAGAATGGGCTTCAGCAGCCATCATCTCTCTCACTTTAAATACCCCTGCATTTACAAATTGCTGAATAATATCTAACCATTTCTGCAAAAAATGATAGTGAAATAAAAAACTTGGTCACTAAAGAAAAATGACAATGAAACATTTTCTACCAAGTTCTGGTACTTCATGTCAAATAATCTGGTAATTTATTAATACTTCACTTAGATAAAACTTAAGAAACCATCATTTAGATAAAATTTAAATTTAAATTAGATCAACCTTTAAATGTGAGGCTAAGTATCTCAGTTTACAAAAATAATACAGTATTGTAATACAGTATTCAGATAGTTACGAATCAATTATTACAAAAATCTATCCAAACACTATTGAAATATCTCCATACCTTGAGTAAAATATATTAATTTTCTTCAAATTATGCACGTAAATTGACATTACACCACAGAATGTTGTTTATTTAAAAAAAAACAAAAAAAAAAAACATAAAACAAATTCTTATCATCTAATCTGGTCCAATAACATTCCAGAATTTTATATGCTTTTTTTAATCTACACTTTTCATTTTTATTCAATTTTTTTTTGGTATATTCCAAGCTTTAAATTTATATGTATAATATATTTACATGTATTTTACTTTATTATGGTAATTTCCTCTTTGCTTACTACCCCCAACTTGGACCATTCGAATCTCACACACACATACACAGAATTTAAATTAACCGTTGACGGTCATTGTATTATCAGTGCAAATTATACTTTCGTCTGGTAACATTCACAGTTCTCATATTCTATAAATTTTGTCAGTGTGTTCCCGTGGTTAACAAATTATTTTTACTATTATAATTTTTATTTCTATTTAGTTATTACATTTCTTTGAAACAAATAAACAATGTGCGATAATTGTGAATATAAACTAGCACAAGCTCTTCGTTTGTCATGTGAGGAATCCCAAGTCATCGCAATTTTACAAAGACATGGGTGTTTAATTACTGAAAAAACGTGTCCTTCTGGCCACGTTTGTAAATATATTCCTAATCAACGTAGGTTTCGGTGCCGTAAAACTAATCGAACGGATTAAAGTGCGATTTTACACATTCAATTAGAGTTAATATTTTTTCAATAAATCCCACCTAACGATAACAAAAATTTTTGAATTTGTTTCTTTTTGGTTATTATTAAACCATCCCAGACAGAAAATTTATTTTACAAATTAATCAACAGTAAGCAATAAAAATAAATAAGAATATTATTTTGTTTTTGGCTGATTTCATACCTTCATTTAGCATTTCAGTAGGTCAAATGGATTCCGAAATTCAGGTAATATTTACTATTTAACAGTAATGGTCAGAATGGACAACAACTGACGAAGAAGAAGCCTCACTTTTCTCCCACCACCTCCAACAAGTTTTCCAGCCTCATAACTACAATAGAACCATCAAATGAATTGTATGAACCACTCCAGCTTTCACTTCCACCAAAACCTTTTACACCCGCAGAAGTACAACATGCTATTAAGAACTTGCCAAACAAGAAATCACCGGGATACGATCTCATTACTGCAGACATCCTTAAACTATTGCCAAAAAAAGCAATACTGTATCTCACGTTTCTATTTAATGCATCACTAAGGACTGTTTATTTCCCTCTTATCTGGAAATATTCCTTAGTAACTATGATACCAAAACCTGGAAAATCTCCTACAGAGCCTACTTCCTACAGACCAATTTGCTTCTGATACTAGGAAAATTACTAGAAAAACTGCTCATAAAACGACTTACACACAATACAGACTGTATCATACCACAGCATCAATTTGGCTTCAGACAACAGCACTCTACTATTCATCAAATACAAAGAGTCACAACACACATTGCTAACGCTCTCGAATCCAAACAGATATGTACAGGCATTTTCCTAGATGTTTCACAAGCCTTCGATAAAGTATGGCACCCAGGATTGCTCGTCAAACTAAAGAGAATTCTACCTTTCACTTATCACCTTTTGCTAAAATCTTATCTTGAGGACAGATTCTTCAGTGTTAGGGTAAATACAGTTAACTCAAAAGTAGGAAAAAAAAATCAGTGCATTCGTAACTGAACGGATTCTAATCGAATCATTTGTATGAGATGCGACTGTGGCTTCTAACAGACTATCATAATATTTCTCAAACAGTTCACTAAAAACATTTTTTTTTAAATTTTTTTATAAAGTTGTATGTATTTAATAATAATAAGTATTTCCGGTCTTATCTTGATTCGAAAACTGGACTGGATCGCCTTACTTCCTGTTACAGCAGTAAAAGAAAAATAGAATGTTTTATTTAAAAAATACGCTTTCCGTTCAGTATTACAAATTTTTTCCTAATTCTTAAAAAGAGATTTGTTTTATACCATTATGTCCTTCAAGTAAATAATAAATTTAATAAAAACAAAAAAAAAAGAAAAAAATAATTTTTTTTTGTTGCTAAAATGCGCAGGTGCAAAGTGGTAGTATTGGGAGGCGGCTACAGTAGTTATGTACATTGTAATCAGTAGGTTACGGGCAGAGTTCGCCGTCTGGTTGTATTTTTTGCCGCCTCCGGATAAAAACCATGTGACTATGTCGGAATATCAGACGACTTCGTCGCGACCAAAATCGTCCACATTAGGACGTAATAATGCATTAGAACTTGCTGGTAATTGTTATTATTACTATTAGTATTAATACTATTTAAATTCTCGTTTGTGCTACTGGAAGAAGGCAAAACAATTAGAAACATAGAAACATAAATTAATATAATGTTTTGGCTGTTTTAATAATTTCCTGAAATGAAGGTACTTGGAAAATATTGGGCTATTTTTGTTGTGGTTGTTTTGTTTCAATTAGTGTGAACGTTAGATTTAGAAACTGATAATTTCAAATGTTTACCTTACGTAAGAGGAAGTACTTGCGTTCTTATCAAATTTCCGCAGTCAAGTTTTCATCGGAAATATATATGTTTTGAGACTATAGAGCCCAAAAATTATTTTTAGAAATGTGTATGTGTGAACGGCATGTATTAAAAAAAAAAAAAAAAAAAAAAAAAAAAAAAAAAAAAAAAAAAAGTAGCAAGAAACTCCAACTTTATTTTCCTTCTAGTTATCGGACAGGAAGTTATCCGACAAAATCTCGTCATCACAAGTATCACTTTATTGAATAGACCATTCAGTTTGTTTTTTTTGTTGCGATTTTCTCGTCAATGACTTCGTATTATATTAATCATACATGATCTGCCTAAAACAGAGTTGAATGAATAAATTATAGTTCTACCTCCCACCTCCTCAAATCAATTTTCCCAGAAAGATTTTCTCCAAAAATGGGACCAAACCTTTTTTCCTTAAACTTTGCTTATTAACTACAATATATAAGTTGCCGTCAAATAAGACGTGAAATTTACCATTAAACTGCAATTATTAACTGGAAGTAGCACTTCCGCTTAACCGATTTTCCACAAATTAAGAATTATAGTCTAGCTCCCAATGTATATTAATATAATAAAAAGAGTAGAACCATACATTGTACTGAAGTGGTACTTTATTGAGTGGAAAGTATACCGCTATGTTCCCCAGAACCACCGAAAAAATCAGTTTTCCCTGGAAAATGTTACAAATAAAAGTGATAGGTATATTTATGTGTGTAGATAGATAGGAAGTTTAAAGAAAATCGTTTGAGCGTTTTCCAGAAAATCGCGAAAAACTAAAAAAGAAACTCAGTGAAGTTGTACTTCGATCGGATAGGAATGGCTAGGATAGAAGTCATGGAATATGTCTCTTAAAGAAGAGAAAATATTAAATTGATTAAAATCTATGGAGGCGAATACCCTGGGGGGACCAATAGATCAAATTTGATTTTCCTGCATGGTGTTACTTTTTTTATTTATTTGTTTTTCACAAAAAAAAAAAAAAATCGTACTTATAATAAGGGGACTTCAAAACTTGTATACTTTGGAAACACAAGTTTCTGGAAATGATTGAAGATGGATGAATATTTTGCAGTAATTAACAATAAAGTAAATGTTTGTACAATTTTGAAAATATAAAAATATTAGGAAAGAAAAAAACCTAGTATGAAACACTCACAGGAAAATCTAAACCTAATAGAATGATATTTTGGAGGAAAGCAAAACCTCCCCCCAGCTCCTCAATTTAAATAAATTATCGGAACAAAGTTACAAACAAAAGTGATAGATCAGAGACATTTTCCATGATTGCCTGCTTCATTTTGTGGTCATCGACCGGTTTCGGGCATTCGCCCATCTTCAGCATGCGTTTGTCAGACAGTGTGATAACACAGACTTACACTTGGGTGTGTAAACTAATTTGCTCTGTGCAAGTTTATAGTATCACACTGTCTGACAAACGCACCCTGAAGATGGGCGAACGCCCGAAACCGGTCGATGACCATAAAATGAAGCAGGCTATCACGGAAAATGTCTCTGTTGCTTTCCAAATGGCTCTATGCGGAACCAGCCACCATAACAAAAAGTGATAGATCTCTATATTCACAGTAGTGTACCAAATTTAATGAAACTCGTTGGTGATTTTATGGAGAAATCATGAAAACTGATCATTAGAAATGTACTTCCAAGTGAGATTTTCTTCAAAATCGAAATATTGGCAACATATTTAATTACTTAGATGATAGAATAAACTGAAATAGCACTTTAAACGAAAACCAATCTACACTCCTACCACAAAAACCCACTTAAATGACTTTACCCGGAGAAATGTTACAAATAAAAGTTATAGTTCTTTGTATGTGTAGTTTCCACACTTAGTTTAGGGAAAATCGTTGGAGCCGTTTTACAGAAAAAAACAGAAAACTAAAGAAGAAAAAAATTGGATTCCGGTTGATGGATTTTGCCCGAAATGTTCGTGTTCTGATGCGGTGGTAGTACCAAAACGGAATACCAAGTTTAAACTACTTGCGACTTTTCGTTTTTGAGATATTCTGTTCACAATATAGGCCGTTATCTAAAAACCACTTTATTAAACTCAGGTAACAACCTTTAGAATCTTGACAATTGCCTAACCTCGAACCCCCATACTCGACTAAAAAGAACTGAACTGAATAACAGATACAAAATAGTAAATAAACTTGTATACAAACGGTCGAAACTTACATTACAAAGAAACGACAACTATATTATTGTCTGTTAGCCCCTGTTTGGACTTACGGAATCGAACTACATATATGGGACAGCCAGACATTCAAACCTTTATCGCATTCAATCCCTATAGTCCAAAATCCTTCGCACAATAGTCAATGCTTCATTCTATGTTTCCAATCATACCATCCACAACGACTTTAAAATTCCCTTCGTATCTGCGATAGCCAAGTCCCATTATCTAAAGTTCCCTTTCCAACTATCCTCTCATTCAAGTCCACTTATCCAAGCGCTCTCAACCACAACTTTCCGCTCTAACCCATCACGACGACTGAAGCGTCGATGGCTTCGCGATCATCTGCTTACGTAATCAGCTGTCTTGTAGGACAGTTGTGATCCCATCCTTAATGATTTAATACGACTGCCATCGTTGGCCTTCAGCCTTCAGCCAACGAGCACATTATTCACACGTTACCTATTAGTACTTATTGTATGTATCATTGTGTAGTTGTAAAAATCAATAAAAATGTTAAAATAAAGAAAGAAAAAAGGAAACCTCTAAACGTATATTTCCGGTGAAAACTCAATTTAGAAAATCTGACACGATAACAATACTTCCTCTTACTAATACAATAAACGGAAGTAGCAAGTGTAAATGATGATTATTTAATTGACGAATTTTCACAATTGAGTTTTCACCGGAAATACATGTTAAGAGAGCGCCTCTGAATTTGAGAAAGTGGTATTAAGAAATGGTGTCTCTCTCTCTTTCTCTCGCTCTGTGTTGTATGTATAACTCACAAACGGAAACTTGGTATTTAGGTTCTACTAGATGGCGCGACAGTAGATTTCCGTCAAAAACGGTCGACTGGATGTTTCTACCATTTTATTGAATAGAATTTTCAGTTTTTTTTCTCTCGAAAAGCTCCAAAGATTTTCTTTGCACTTGGTGTACCAACTGGTCATATAAATAGCTACAACTTTTCTCTGAAACATATTGCCGAGAAAAATTAATTTAAGTTGTGCTCTGTGGAATGAGTGGCATTAGGGTTCCCTCTAAAGAAAAGTCGGTTTACCGGAAGTACGACTTTTATTTTATATTTCGCATGCACATTTTCAGATATATGTGAAATTTGTAACTAGAAAATATTCGTATAAATAAATAATAAATCAAAATAAGAACTTGCAAAGTCGTGTGAGAAAGATGAGAAAGTCGTGTGATTGTTTCACATCTGATGTTGATAGTTTGCAATATTGACTTTCTGCTTGCTTAAATTACATTTAATATTATTAAAGAAATGTTTCCAAATTTTAACCCAGTTAAAAGGTTAATATGATTACAATGTCAAGTACAAGAAGCCAAACAAATGTTCAGAAAACTCGTAATCGATTAACAAAAGAAAGACACTTCTTTTATATTGACCCAAAACTTTTGAACCCAATTTGTAAATCAAAACAAAAGGTTTTAAAAGTTTTAGATAATTTTTTGCTTATTTTTATTTTGCCATGCATTTATTTTATTTACAGAAATATAGATCCAGTAAAACAAGCAAATGTGATAAGATAGTGTTGTACACATATGTCGTCCACTTGTTGACGTACATACCCGTTAGTATTTTGATATTTATTTTGGGTAATTTTTTAGGTGGGAATTTTTTTGGTACTTGGATATTTAATAATCATTTTTACACTAGATTGTCTCGCGGTCACTTGCACATCCTCAGGCGTCACCTGAATTTTCTGGTAATGTTGTGGTTGCTTGCTGGCACCATAAATATAGATGTTGCTCAACTTCTGATCGAAAAACAACCTTTGCAGGATGGTGTGGGAGGTTTAGATAAAGATACATAAAATGTGAGAAGGAGAGACTGGAGTGAAGAATTACTGGTCGCTATGAAGATATCTAGAAAGTCTAGAATTTCGGTTGGTGAATTTGGCCAATATGTAAGCTCCTCTCCAGTAATATAACTGTAATGATTTACTGTGAGGACATTAGGTAGCGTTCGCCACTCAGTGTCCACATTCGACTGCCTCACTGTGGAAGATAATCTGCCAGAAATTGCAAAGAGATAGATATTTTTTAAAGTAAGTATATTATCATGGGGTTTAATTTGCGAAAGTATTGTGTTTTCAGTGGAAATGAACACAATAGATTAATAAAAATAAAATATAATAAAAAAAGCGAGATCATGAATCTTTATATTTGAACTGAAGATCTCCGACAAGAAGGTTTCGGTCGAAATCCGTCAACCAGACATGGAATTTTCTTGTTTTTTTTCTTCAGTTTTCTTCGCGATATCTCAAAAAATAGTTTTAATGATTTCCTTCAAATTAACCATACTAACTGCCTGCAAAAAATAGCCGATCACTTTTTAATTCAACCAATTTTTTTTATTATAATATTAGGGTAAATAAAAAGCATCGCTAGAATTCCAAATTTGAAGAAAATCGATTAAACGGAAGTGTGAATTTACAACGGTTTCCTTTAAAGGTGGAAGGGCATACACTACAATTCTTCCGAATTTTTTTTTTTTTGTTGGTATTTCTGCAGTGTTTGTGGCGTTAAATTTCAAATGTTATATGGAGGTTGGTAGAGCGCTCTTCTGGGCTACAGTGTAATCACTTGCATTACATGCCTGGATGGGTACTTGCAACCCCCCCTCCAACTTTGTATTATCTATATTAGGGCAAATAATAAAATTTGATGTTTGAAGAAAAATGTCATGATAATAAGAGAAAGTAAAAATATACACATAATAAAAAAAAATCTTCTAGGGGAGCAGCAAATTTATGCTTTCCCCTAAAGACCCCTTAAGTACAATGTGTGGTTCTACCACTTATATAATTTAAGGAACATAAAAAGTATTGCTGGAATTCCAAGTTTTTTAGAAAACTAGTTTAACCAGATATGCGACTTTACAGATTAGGTTTTTGATGTTTTTATTTTGGTGGGTGGGTGGGTGGGGGGGATTTGTCTGTGAGGTTAGAAAAGTTGGGTAGGCTTAGATCGAAGTACTATTTCTTTGTCTACTGGACTGTAACGCAATCACAATCAATTACTACCAAGGTATAGATAGATAGATAGAATTTTTATTTACATATAATATATACAAACTTCGGAAATAGGAGTGCAAATGCACATAGCATTACACCCTCCAGTGAGCTTAACTGTAGACAAATTTTAATTAATTACAATTATCTGGGAAAAAGAAAAGAAAAACCCAATGATATGAAAAGTTAGCTTCTAAGGATGTTTTTATACACTGCGCCTATAATCAAGTGTCATATCGTAATTGGCTATGGACCGGCAGAGAGGGTTTGGGTGAACAGTGATGTTAGTCAGAAGTTTTGTTAGTCGGTTTTTTATGTAGTCAGTAATTGTGGAGTGTTAGTTAGTTCGTGAAGATGTGATATACGTGTGTAGCGGGGCATGTCAGAAACAAAACGGAGGAATTTATTTTGGACGATATGGAGTTTTGGAAAGGTTGCTCTTACATGTAAAGCTCCAAGCTGAACAGGCACAAGTGAGCATCGGACGGATTATAACTTTATAGAGGATTAATTTGTTCTTTGTGCACAATTTGGAGTTACGGGAGAGAAGTGGAAAGAGGAGTCTAATGGCTGTCTTACCAGCGATATTTCTGTCTTTTATGTGTGTAGTGAAGTTAAGTCTGCGGTCCATTGTCACGTCAAGATATTTGATACTGTCTGACCATGGTATTGTAGTACTATTGACTGTAATGTTATGATTGATGTACGGTCTGCGTTTAGTAAATAGAATGGCTTCAATCTTTTTATGGTTGATTTGTACTTTCCATTTGTTGAAGTATTTTGTCAGTTTAGTCAGTGCATTAGTAAGTCTGTTAGAGATTGTGTCAATTCTCCAGGAAGTGGCGAGTATGGCCACATCGTCAGCGTATTGGGCGAGATTAATATTGTCAGGTTTTGGAATGGAGTTTATGAAGGTAATAAACAAAACGGGACATAAGATAGAATCTTGAGGGACTCCAGCAAAGATGGAATAAGGAGCTGATAAGGTAGAGTTAATTTTCTATTTTCAAGATATGAGGAGACTAATTTAATGAGATAGAGAAGGAATTTATATTCAATTAGGCGAAACAGGAGTCCAGTGTGCCAGACTGTGTCAAATGCATTTTCGATGTCAATTACTATCATTCGTGTATGTTTCTTATAATGGATGTTCTCTGTAATGCTGTCTACTATTCTACAGAGTTGCAGTTCGGTCGATAAGTGAGGTCTGAAGCCGAACTGCTCATTAATTAATATATCTTGCTGACAAGATGTTCCATAAATCTTATAAGTACTATTTTTTCAAATATTTTGCTGAGAGAGCTAAGTAAGCTGGTAGGACGATAGAGCTGGATGGGGAGATGGGTAGTTTGCCAGGTTTATACATGAGGATTATTTTAGAAGTTTTCAATATCTCAGGCCAGTATCCGAACAAAAGCATTTTATTAATAAGTTTAGTGATTTAGACTATACCTTTCCGGGGTAGATGTTTCAACAGGATATTGGATATTCCATCCAACCCTGGAGAAGCCCTAGGTATATAATAGTGCTTGTTTGTAGCAAATTCGTTAATGTTATAATACTATAAACCTACAACAGACAAAGTTAAGCGAATATTTTGTCACGTAAATTTTGTTTCTTATATTCATGCAAACCATAAAAACATGCAATGCGATGAAAATTTAATTTCGAAATCTGGAAACGACGGAGTATGCCACATATTCAACAATACTTCAACACTAAAAAGAAGTAAGAAATGAAGTAGAAATGCTAAAACTTTTATGTATTTTAATTTCCATACTAGCCATTTTATTTTCTTTGTGTTTTTTTTTGCATGTTAATTTTAATCCTTGTGAAAAATAAAAATATTAAGGAAGAAACGACGAGAAGGTAGGGAAGAAACACTGTCCGCGGAGAGACAAAGAGTTTCAAAGCTACTCTCACATGAAACTCTGTTGCGAGAACAAAAGAATTTTCTACTTATTAGGGTCATTACGTTTAATAGAGCTGTAGAGAGGATGAAGGCGCTTTACGGTGGGTAAATTCTTCTTGCAGCGCTGCCTGTGACACCCTCTTCTCTGCACTCTTTAACTCTAGTGAAAAGCCTTAAGCCATTTAGAAAATCTCTCCCTCTTTCTCTTTGGAAGTGTGTGT
Organism: Triatoma infestans; assembly: GCA_011037195.1. NCBI lineage: Eukaryota > Metazoa > Arthropoda > Insecta > Hemiptera > Reduviidae > Triatoma > Triatoma infestans. Next base: position 130,459 of record JAAEAF010002073.1, read on the forward strand.
GTGTGTGTGTGTGTGTGTGTGTGTGTGTGTGTGGTGTGTTTGTTGTATGTGTTTTGTTTTTATTTTCTTCCTTACTTCAGGATGTTTGTAAGAACCAGTGGTATTCACGACTAACTAAAGTTATGTCCTACAGCTATTAACATATACAGTCAACTGTTTTACTACATTACTATATTTACATTATTCGCTAGTTTAACAAAACAACTTAATGAACATTCCAGTTCTAATAGTTTCTCCTCTAATGACTTGTTTTATGTTGTTTCCATAAATTTTGCCGGCCAACATCTACCCGTTATCTTGGACTATATATTTAAAGACCTAATTTCCACGTAAATGGGGGTAGTGCATTGGTCCATTTCTTCAAGTATCTTCGCATCCCAACCATTATCCCAGCATGAATGTCATGAACAATACATTTTATACTATCAGAGATATTTTCCGTGATAGCCTGGTTCTTTTCATGGTCATGGACCGGTTTCGGGCGTTCGCCCATCATCAGGAAGATTTGTCAAAACAGGGTGATTACATAGACTTGCACAGAGCAAATTTAGTTGATACACTCAAAGCCTTACGCTATTTAGGAAATCTCTTTCACTTTTTTTCTGGAAGTGTGTGTGGTCTGTGATGTGTTTCGTTTTTATTTTGTATGAGTGTATTAACTAAATTTGCTCTGGCCAAGTCTATGTTGTCACATTGTTTGACAAAACTGTGACTGATGATGGGCGAACGCCCGAAACCGGTCGATAACCACAAAAAGAATCAGGCTATCATGGAAAATATCTCTGATGCTTTCCAGCTCTGCGCTCCCAATCACATGTTTTATTCTAACATTCACAAAGGGCGCTCACAATGTCCCCTCAGATGTATCCCCACCATGGCCAGCCAATCTGAACATTGTAAACGTAGTGATTTTAAAGAAAATTACTCAATTAAATTAGGCCAGTGAAATTGTTTTCGAGCCAAATTAAATTTGTTTATTTAAAGACATTACATTCAGAAATGATTTATTAAATTTAAATGTTTGATAGGAAAAGTTTAATTGTCCAAAAAAAAAAATTCTGATTTGATACACTCACAAGACTTTCTCTTACTTTAAGTTACGTAATCTATAGTTTTTCGTAATCTAATATATACTTGTAAAGAGAGGATCCATAGCAGAGAAATAGAGACAAAAATGACGGGACCATTCTCTCGGAGTAGAGTGGGAGAAACTGCATAAATGGAGCGACGGGAGATAGATATATAACAGTGTTCACTCGCCAGTCGTGAATTCACTGGCACAACGTGTCATTTACCTCACCCTTTACTACTCTACCATTCATTACCTGGACTTTAGTGTAAAGTCCAGGCAGTCAGCCATATCTCCATTTCTCCCATTATATTGAACGAATAATTAGTTAGATTCGTTTTTCTATGTTATTGGGAGAAACTATATTTTGTTTGCATGAACTCATGCATAGATTTCACTCTTTATAGTACTCTCTAAATACTTTGTGGACTACGCTACATACATAAAATTAATATAATGTACAGCTGCAAACTCCAGCTCTAAGAAAAGTTTTTCAACTAAATATTATGACTTCATTGGAGAAATATTTATGGGTGTTTAACATAAATTATATTTTGTTCCATCAAATACAAAATCTTGTATTCTTCCTAATTCTCTTTTGCTTTCTTATTCAACAATGGAATAAAAATTCTGAGTTTTTTTCTTTATAGTTTGCATTAATTTTATACAGCCGCAAATATTATGTCAGAAATAACTTGATTTTTTGCATTTTTTTTATAAAAAAATTTTATTGCACGATTTGATAATTTATAAAATACCTACGGAGAGAAAATTAGTAAAAAATTCTAAACTAGATTTTTCATGGAAATAATTGGCTATAAATAATTAACCAATCACAGTGTGGAAGTAAAGGTGTGAAATGTGGGTGTATGTAGGCCAATCAGAAATTTAGAATTATCATATGGACCACGCCCAAATTTGTCACCTTCACTTCTACACTATGATTGGTTAATTCTTTATAGCCAATTATTTCTACGAAAAATCTAGTTTAGAATATTTTTACTAATTTTCTCACCATAGGATTTTAAAAATTATCAAATTGCGCAATACAATTTTTTGGAAAATTCTTCTCGACCGTTCTTAAATGACGGACATGGATAGTGCGATTCGGGCTTTTTTAAAAATAAAAAAAAAAAACCGAATCTCACCACCATTATCCATCATAAAAATTTTTTATAAAAAAATGCAAAAAATCTGTGATATAATATTTACTGTGATTATATACACAGTAAATATTATAATTAATGTGAACTATAAAGACAAAATTCAGCATTTTTGAAATTGAAAAATCATTGTTGAAAAAGAAAGCAAAAGAGAATTAGGCAGAAATGCAAGATACGCCATTTTGTATTTGATGGAACAAAATAAAAGTGCTGCTAAACACCCATAAAAAATTTCATGAATTCCAAGGAATTCATAATATATAGTTAAAAAAACTGTTCTTTGACCTGGAGTTTGTAACTAATCATTACATTGTCCTTCATTTTTTTATTGTATGTGGTGCATTCCACAAAGTATTGAAAGAGTTGTGTGTGCTTGGTTCCGCAGAGCTGGAAAGCGTCAGCCTGCGTGATAGCCTGCTTCTTTTTGTGGTCATCGACCGATTTCGGATAAATGTTGCAAATAATAGTTGTAGCTGTTTGTAGGGGCAGTTAATATATTAAGTTTAAAGAAAATCGTTGGAGCTATTTTCGAGGAAATTATAAAAACGGAAAAAAACCATTTAGTAAAGTGATACTTCCGGTAGATGGATTTTGCACGAAATCTTCGTATCTAACCTCGTGGGAATACCTAAACGGAATAACAAGTTTGAGCTTCCTGCAACTTTTTGTTTTTATAATATTCTTTTCTCACACATTCACGCACATCATTTTCTAAAAACCATAGTTTTGGGCTCAGGAGACTTCAAAACGTGTATTTCCGGTGAAAACTCAATTTCGAAAATCTGGCACAATCGCAATACTTCCTCTTACTGTTTATTAGTAAGAGAAAGTAAAAAGAGTTTTTTTGTTTTTAAAGAAGGTTTTATTTTATTGGAAAAATGATTAAGTTTTGGTTATTATGCAATTGCTTGCATTCCATCGCAAAGCTGGGTTTAAGTGTACATCCTTTGAACGCCTTTAAAAACTAAACGCGTGCTGTTGGTGCGTTTCATGACTAAATCGCTCGCTAAGTAGTAATGATGGGAAATATGGTTCATTCTAGTGAACCGCGTCAACGGATCTGGATCCTTAACGAGAACCGGATCAGTGAGCCGGCTCAATTGAGCCAATCGGCTCGCGAACTAATAGACAATACTGTCCAGGGTATTTAGTTTAACCTGTAATCATTGGATGTAGATGTATTGTTTTCATCTGTAATTTCTATATTTGTTGGGAATTTTAAAGATGTCCTGCATGTGTTTTTTCATTAAGGTAATATTTAAAATGCAATATTTCATTATTTTACAACATCAAAAATTGATTCACACTCTATTAAGGTTTTTCCTATTTACACTTATTTGGTGTTTTACTTTACTTAATTAGGTTAATTTTTATCTTTCATTAGAATAATAAATGACTGGACATGTATAAAAAACGTTGGAAGATGCATGTAATTACACTTTTCATTATAACAATTACAGTACTTGAATTTATAATATATATTTATTCAAATAAATTATATTTTTTACTCAGTGTAGTTTTTAGGGCAATGTTTGCCTCGGTTTTCGAACGAAGTCACAGAGGGGTAGAGATGGATCTGTATTGTGCATGGAGGGAATCGGATCCTAAAAATCGACTGAGCCGGCTGGGCTCGTTCGGTAACAACAGCAACCCGGTTTACATGACTAGTAGCCTATCCACGTCAATACTGCCTACTCCTCTTCGATAAATAAACATTTGTATTAATGAGGGATCCTTTAATAGTCATGTACAAGTCCATGCATACTAATATTACACTGAGAAATAATAGTCTGTTAATTCACCAGAGTGCTTATCCTCTCTTGACTGAAAAAAAAAAAACCTAAGAAGAGGTATTTCCAGCCTAAAAATGCAGACATATTGGAAGACTTAGGGGAGAAAGTGAAGTGATTGTTAAAATTTCAAATAGAAATCTAACAGGTAGGTTCTATTTACCTATTCTTTCAAGTTCCCGGCAGTACGCACGGCTCCAGTTATGTGTAATCTTTTGTTAGATGCCTAGTTATAAAGAACATCCAACAGAGTGTGCTCACTGTAACATCTACCTTTTCAATGCAACTTATTCTCTCTGTATGATCTCTGTGCCGTGTATTATTCACTTTTTGTTTTGAAGAAGTGCATTCAAAACCTTATAATTTTTCTTGTAATGAAGAGTGCATTGTTCAACGCCTTTTTTTTTTGTTTCCTGTATTAGGTATACATATATGAATGCCTATTCAAAATGCTGTATTATACTTCGATGTTCTAAGAAATGAAAAGCTTTTCAGAGACGTTATTTTCTCTTACTGCCGTAACAGGAAGAATTGCTTAATTTCAAATCTTCAAAATTGAGTTTTTCACAGTTTTCTTTAAAGCAGCTTTTAAGATTTTCTTTAAATTTACTCATATGATGTAAAATACATATATTTATAAAATAATCACACGACTTTCTCTTACAGACTGCAGTTTACAAACTCAAATTTTCTTCAAACATAATTTGTAATAAATGTTTATTTGTCTTGAATTTCATATCACTGGGGAGAATCTGAAGTTTTGGACATTTTTGAGGAAAGCCTAACCTCTTCACATCTTCCAAAACTTCTTTTGATGAACTTGCTCTGGAAGTAGACTATAACAAAATCGGATGGATAGTTCTCTGTATTCATAGTTAGTGTAACAAATTTAATGAAATTCGTTGGTGTTTTTATGGGACAAAATCGCGAAAAACTGGGACAAAATATTTCGTTGAAGCCCATTTAGTGCTGCCGCATCCCATGGTGATAGCTAAAAGGAATATCATGTTTGAACTTTCTACGATTTTCCGTTTATGAATTATGCTGACCACAAACTCATAGACACACACACTCACACACCATCTTCTAAAACCCACTTTTTCGAACTCAGGGGACCTCAAAACGTGTATATTCGGTAAAAATTCGATATCGAAAATTTGACATGATAGTAATAATCCCTCTTACTAGGACTAAGAGAAAGTAAAAACTCGACGTTTCGGCTTAATTAAGCTCAACATTAATAAAAAACAGTAATTACATTTGTAACCTAACCTTATTAATGGTTATCTCCCGCACATCAACAAACCAACAAGCACCCAATGTAACAGAAACATTGCGTTGAAGTGAACTCTCTACAGTCTACACGAACTTAATAAGTTTGCTCTGACGATGGATGAAAATTGGAAACCGATCAGGTATATAAGAAATATGCATGCTACGACGGATAAAACCCTTATTAAAAACATTATTAATAGTTGGAATATATTTCTATCAGGTGATTAACTTATTTACCATCAGAGACATTTTCCGTGATAGCCTGCTTCATTTTGTGATCATCTTCATTGTGGTCATCGATGACCACAAAATGAAGCAGGCTATCACGGAAAATCTCTCTGACGCTTTCCAGCTCTGCGGAACCAACCACCACAATAACTTATTTACTATTAAACTAACATGCCATAAGTCAATGGGATATTTCAAACATTATTTCTGTAAGTTAACCAGTTTGCTTTACCTGATAGAAATATGTATATTCCAACTATTAATGAGATTAGATAACAAATGGAATTACTGTTTTTGGTACAGCTGAAGATGCCTCATTAAGTCGAAACGTCCAGTTTTTTAGTGTTCAAACCAGGAGAAAAGTCACTAATTAGTATTATTATTATCATCATCCTCACTAATGTAAGACTCCAAAATTAGGTCATTTGTATCATTTGGTTGGGAGTTTCAGTCTGTTATGTTCATAGCGATAGAAAGATATTTCATGTGGAGGCGGAACAACATAGACTCCGAATTTAATATTTAAAAATAGATATTTTATTTTTTACTTTCTCTTACTCCTAGTAAGAGGAAGTATTGTAATCGTGTCAAATTTTCGATATCGAGTTTTCACCGGAACTCCGTTTTGAGGTCCCCTGAGTCCAAAAAAGTGGTTTTTAGCAAATGGTCTGTGTGTGTCCGTGTGTGTGTGTCCGTGTGTGTGTGTGTGTGTGTATGTGTGTGTATGTATGTGAACAGCATAGCTCAAAAACGAAAAATCGTAGAAAGTTGAAATTTGATATTCCGTTTAGGGGTGACCATGGGATCTGACTATACGTTATCTGCTAAAATTCCTCAACCGGAAGTACCACTTTACTAGTTGGATTTTTTACTTTTTTGCGATTTTCTCAAAAATGACTACGACGATTTTCTTTAAACTTAGTACATCAACCACACATACAAAGAGCTACAACTTTTATTTGAAACATTTCTCCAAGAAAATGCATTTAAGGGTACTTTTGGGGGAGGGGGGTTAGGTTTTCATCTAAAGTGCTATTTCAGTTTATTAGATAATTCTGTCATCTAAATAATGTTGATTAAAATTAAATATTTGTTTGAAATTCCGAGTTTGAAAAAAATCGATAACCGGAAGTGCGTTTACTTTACCCTTTAGTGAATGATTTTTTTCCCTTTTTCGCAATTTTCTCAAAAATGGCTCCGATGATTTTCTTGAAACTGGCATATAAACTAAACATGCAATGATCTACAATTTTTATTTGAAACATTTCTCTGGAAAAATTTATTTAAGGCACTTTTAGGAGAGGGGTGGGGTTATATTTTTCTCTAAAGTGCTATCACAGTTGTTGTGCTGGTTGGTTCCGCAGAGCTGGAAAGCATCAGGGCCATTTTCCGTAGTAGCCTGCTTCATTTTGTGGTCATCGACCGGTTTCGGGCGTTCGCCCATCTTCAGGATGCGTTTTTCAGACAGTGTGACAACACAGACTTTTCACGGAGTGTGAAAACTAAGTTTGCTCTGTGCAAGTCTGTGTTGTCACACTGAAAAACGCATCCTGAAGATGGGCGAACGCCTGAAACCGGTCGATGACCACAAAATGAAGCAGGCTACCACGGAAAATGTCTCTGATGCTATCACAGTTGATTATACAATTGTATCATCCAAACAAAATTAATTAGAAATAAATACATGGCCAAAATTCCGAGTTTCAAGAAAATTAGTAAACCGGAAGTGCGCTTTTACTGAACAGTGTTTTCAGTTTTCGACGAATTTCATTAAAGTTGGTACACAAACTATAAAAGCTGTCAATTATAATTTGGAGAACTGGAGTAAGAGAAAGTTGTGTGAGTGGTTCATACCAGATTTTTTTAATAAAAGTAATATATTTTTGTTTTTTAAAATATTTTTTGTGGAAAGGATTTTCGAAGAAAGCTCCCTAGAAGGTGAGATCACAGCTTGCACCTAATGTACCTTAAGGTAACTGCAACCCACCGGATCTATAAAGATGCAGAGGCTATGTTTGAAAAAAAATGGATCCTACAAACTCAGCAAGTATCGCCACACTCCACTCCTACATCTCATATTTTAAGAGTGCTTTCTTTTGTCTTTAAAACGTACTTGACACCTTTCTTAACAAAGAACCCTACATAATATAAGTTTATAAGAAGTAAACTGTAGAATAGATTCACATATTTCGTCCTCATGATATATTTGTTTATATGTATATAGTATACATTGTATGTATACATGTAAAGCTGGAAACACTCACTGCCTCACTGTTGTTTATACAACTTTTTATATGGAACACTTTCCGGGATAAATGATTTTACAGGAGTATTGGAGACATTAGGAGCGACACTTTATACTGCTGGGTGTGGGGGCTGCCAGAGGTGCTGCATACATTCTGCCCTATGAAATATTTATTACCAATTTCGATTGTTAGTTAAAATTGTAATAAAAGCTGTAAACGTAGTGTCAGAATATATTCATTCTGTATTCCACTTTTTGGCATATTTACTTATTTTATTAATTCTTACTTTCATATTTTAAAAATAATTTATATTTGACGAAGGAAATGAAAACTTGTGAAAAACTAAAAGGTACAGTAGAAGGCCGTAAATTTGAAGTATTCGGAAAATTAATAATGCTCCAGGGAAATTTATAAAGTTAGTGTTTATAATTAACTTTGTACATATAAGTATACTCGCTTTTAAGGTTAGCACTGCACATTAAATAAATTGAACTACAAACTTTAAATTAAATTAAAAATAATTATTTTCTGTTAAATTAACCACTGAGATAAATAGTTTTCACCATTTTGAAATTAACACATTTTGAAACAATTAGATCTAATATCAGCTTGAAAGATTTACTTGACTAAAGATTTTAAATATGCCAGTTGTGAAAGCACTAATCCGATATTTTCATTATATTGAAAGACGAGTACACTGAAACCTAAAGATCAGTCCTCTCCCCCTCCCTTATTATATCAATATTTACATATTTGATAGTTATTTTAAACAACTTCTATCTATTCTATACGTCCAACTTAAAATTATATATAATCCCTCTCATTTAAAAAAATATTATTTATTCAATAACAATTCTACCAACTCTGCTCTCCAATATTATAATAATTTTAATTACGTACCAATATCTTATTTGAGAATTATTTTTATTCACCCTTTATTTCACTTGACTAATACTACATAACCTTCACATATAACAATGTGAAGTGAGGGCAGTAACTTTGTAAATAGCAGCCAACTCCCAGCACCAGATTCTGATCTTCTGAGAATACAATCAGAAACCAAGCATACTATCACGCATAAAATACCAGATATTATCCCCACATTGTGTACCGAAAGCACAGAATTCCAATTTTGAAGAGTACTGGCCAATTAGAATTGCTAATTGTAGTAAGTGGAAGTTCGTGTGTGTGTTTCACAACTGATGTTTTTTTTTTTCTTCACAGTTAGGGCGCCACAAAACTTGTTAATTTTCGTTGAAAACAGAATTTCGAAAATTCAACTCCTCTTACTCCAGCCTTGCTTTACCCTTGCTTTTCTGTTTTCGATTTCGCTCTTGGAGGCTCATATCCGCAGCAGGAGATCGGACAAGCAAAGCTAAGGCCTCTCCTTAAGGGACGTCCGAATTCTCCGGGTGACCCAGGTTGGTAGGTCGATGAAAGAGCCCGTTTCCTTCTTTTAACCTTTTCCTTGCCTGTTGGTATCTAACCTTCCAATGCTGCAGCATTGATAGAAACCTTCCTGTACTTTCCTCCATTTCCTTGTTACGCGCTTTAGCCCGATCCATTCTGTGCGAATCGTGCTAGGAACTAGAGCCGACAGGAGCTTGCTACTTTGTGATTCAATCTGCAGGTAGTAATCAGCGGTGACTACACGTTCAGTTTTTGTTTTAGTTTTTTTCATTCTTTTATACTATTTTGGCCCCTTATACTGCTATAGTCTAGAAGTCGATCTTGCCAGAGCGCTGCATGACCCACCAAGTTGAATATTCCCTGAGTTCAGACAGCCTTCTGTCTATCATATCATGTAATACCTTCTAGCTGCAAAATTCTATACGCAGAGCTCGCATAACATCCTAATCTCCGAAGCTGTTCCAAGGACCTAGAATGACATCCATGTCTAGAGCAGCGCCGAGTTTACTTAAACAACAGGACTACCTTGAAAAAAGGTTGTTTTTTGACTCAATACTATACTAAGCTCGGATGGCTTTGATGAATAAACCTTGAACAATGCATTCTAGAGTGTTCTCAAGTATAAACGAGCAAACCCTCTGATCCTAAGTGAAAAAAAGATATCATATTTTTTATTTTATTACTTTCGTGACCCTCTTTTTAACTTTTATTATATAAGTTCACCATGTGAACCATAAGTTTTAATTTATTTGGTATAAAAAGTTTGAATGGAATTACTGAGATAAGATTAAAAGCGAAAAAAAAAATAAATAGAAAAGTTTTTAATTTAAAATAGAATAAAAGGAAAAAAGTAAGAAGGAACAAAATAAAACTGAGAAATCAAGAAGTTTGAGATTACTGCGCGTAAAAGAAACTATCTGATTTAAAGAAATAAAATAATTGTGAAAAAGAATTGATTATAAATATTCATAATGGTTTGAAGATAAAATTAAATGAAAAATATTTTGTCTAGTAAATAATAGGAAAAGATAAAAGTGTTTAATATAAAGTAGGTCAACAATACTAATTTACTTGAGAGTTGGAGAATTCATGGACAACAACAAACTAAACACAAGTACCTTTCAACAGATGAAGACAAACTGGCAACAATTTGTTTAGCCAATAGATAGCAGCACTAGTATTAGATAAATGTTACATTTTATGGTTCTCCCTCACTCACTGGTCATTCTCGTGTTGTTACTCCACCCCCACATACCTGTCTACATTTTCTGTAATTAATTATTGTAACATTAGCATTTTTCTCTAATTAGGAAAACCAAAATTCTGATGTGAAATATTCACACGATTATTTTCTCTTACTACAATTTATATAGTTGTAATTAACAAGTTTTCTTCAAAATTGGAATTTTTACCGAAATGTTTGTGACATCTACTTTCGAGTGAACTCCCTTCTCCCTCCCCTAGAACTTCTCAGAAAATCAGTTTTTTTTCCGAAAAAAAAAATCAAACAAAATACTAGAGGGCGCTATCTGTACATAGCTAAACATTTAACCAAATTCATTTTTTTTTCCAGAGATTCGTAAAAAAAATCTGTTGAAGCTGTGTGGACTATAGGATACGTCGTGGCAAAAGTAGTTTTGGGCTGAACATGATTGGAGATGTTAGATAGTAGTTTCTTTATTTGTTAGTAGACGCCAATAATATCGAGGTCTATAAGTCCAACTAGTACCAGAAGGAAGTGTTATGTGTATACATCTTTATTGGTAGTAAAGTTTTTGAATCGTGTGTACAGATTCCATTTTAGTCGCTTGTCAATGTGGAATCCAAAGTATCTTAGTGGATCTAGTGGAAGTGAAATCTGATTTAAAAATAAAGAAGTCAGGAGAGTTCAACTATTAATGTAAATTCATAAAAAAAGAAAGAAAAGTCTTGTAATCTTATTTTATTAAATAAAGTAATGTAAAACAATGCATTTCAAAGATAGTAATCTTTTTAGTACAAATACTAGTGTATAGATGTCGTGACAGTCTTACTTGTATCCAAAGGGAGTTTATTATAATAATATGGGGTATGCATTATTCAAAACAATGTATATAAGAAGTATACTTAAGTAAAGAATAACTTACCACATACTATAAAATATTCTAAGAGATTGAACAAATACAATTGTATTATACAGATAATAATATAAATGGAAAAAAAAAAAATAAAAAGCAAAATAAAAAAAACAGTTTATGTCTGACCAGTCTCTGAAGCTCATCAAATTGATGGCAAACACTAAATTTACGTTATTGTTTTGAAAAACAAACGTTCACGAAAATCGTAGCGAAAAAAGTTAAATCTGGTGTGAAACACTCGCACGACTTGCTGCAGTTTATATTTTTATAAAATGGAGTAAATTTTTTTCTTTAAAAAATTTGACTCATTTGCCACCACAACATAAATTAGAGAAGTTATCATGGGTACATGTAACTTACCCATAGCATGGTAACTAAGTAGTTGAAATGATCACGCTGTAGTCAGCGTAGAAAACAGCGCCACAATTACAGAACGCCATAGATTTCCCAAAATTCCTCAAGAATCACTACACTTCCAGTCGTTATCGAGTCAATTCCAAATAACTCAATAAAACCTAGACTATAAGGTCACAATTCTGGTAAACCGATATTCTTATCTGGAATTTTAGCTACTAGCAATGTTTTTACATTCTCTTACTCCAAGTAGGTAAGAGGAAGTATTGTAATCGTGTTAAATTTTCGATATTGAGTTTTCACCGGAAATATCCGTTTTGAGGTCCCCTGAGTCCAAAAAAGTGGGTTTTAGCAAATGATCTGTGTGTGTGTGCGTCTATGTGAACAGCATAGATCAAAAACGAAAAACCGCCGAAAGTTGAAACTTGATATTCCGTTTAGGTATCACCATGGGATCTGACAGTACATTTATCTGTCAAAATTCTTCAACCGGAAGTACCACTTTACTAGCTGTTTGTTTTTTCTTTTTTGCGTTTTTCTCAAAAATGGCTCCTACGATTTTCTTCAAACTTAGTATATCAACTACACATACAACGAGCTTACAACTTTCATTTGAAACATTTCTCTGGAAAAATTCATTTACGAGCAGTTATGAGGAGGGGTGGGGTTAGGTTTACTTCTAAAGTACTATTTCTGTTTAATAGACAATTCTGTCATCTAAATAATGTTAATTAGAATTAAATATGTTGTTGAAATTCCGAGTCTGAAAAAATCGGATGACCGGAAGAGTGTTTACATTACCACTTGACTAAATTTTTTTTCACTTTTCCGCGATTTTCTCAAAAATGACTCCGACGATTTTCTTGAAACTTCATGTACAAACTAAACTTAAAAAGACCTACAATTTTATTTAAAACATTTCTCTGGGAAAATTCATTTAATTGCACTTTTAGGAGAGGGGTGGGGCTATGTTTTTCTCTAAAGTCCTATCATAATTAATTATACAATTCCATTATCTAAACAAAATTAATTGAAAATAAATAGATGACCAAAATTCCGAGTTTCAAGAAAATTAGTTAACCGGAAGTGCGCTTTTATTGCACAGTTTTTTCAGTTTTCGACGAATTTCACTTAATTTGATATAAAAACTATAAAATTTGTCAATTATAATTTTGAGAACTGAAGTAAGAGAAAGTTGTCTGAGTGTTTTACACCAGATTTTTTTACTTTTTCTTACTCCTGGTAAAGAGGAAGAAGTATTGCGATCATTTCGAGTATTCGCCGGAAATACATTGACTTACTAGGAGTAAGAAAAAGTAAAAAAATGTTTTAGTGAATGGTGTGTATGTATGTAAGTATGTATTTGAACAATATATCTCAAAAACGAAAAGTTGCAGGAAGCTGAAACTTGGTATTCTATCACCACATCTGATAGAAAGTTTTGGACAAAATCCATCATCGACTTTTTTGCGACTTTACTGAATTTGTTTTTCTTCAGTTTTTCGCAGTTTTCTTGGAAACGGATGTAGCGATTTTCATTAAACTTCATATAATGTATTGTATATTTTTGGGAGGTTCAGAAGGAGCATTATGCTCTCCTCTAATACTATTCAGTAAAATGTACCTAATACTATCTACAAAATATTAATATACATTACCAGAATTGACAGAATTCCAATTTTGGAGAAAATCGGTTAACCGGAAGTGCTACTTTCCATAGTAGGTTTTTGATTTTTTTTTTTTGGAAATTTACTCGAAAACTGTTACAACGGTTTTTATTAAACTTGGAATGCTTAGTGCACAGATGAAAATATCACTTTTATTCGAAACATTATTCCGTAAAAATTAATTTTAGAGGACTTGGGGGGGGGAGGTCTTGCAGTTAGGTTTTAATTTTATCTGCAGTCTTTGTTGACAGAAGGCGCTGTGCTCAGCTATATAAGTATAACCCACACCACCCTTTTTTCTAGCCAGCCCAACTAAACATTGTAAACGCTGCAATTTTGAAAGAAAATTTATTAATTAAATTGTATTCATTGGTGTAAGGGAAAGTCGTGTGAGTGTTTCACATCGTAATTGACTAATGTATTATAATAATAACAAGAGTGGTAGCATTTTACAGAGGGCAGTGTGAGAGAGACTATTCTGTAAAAATATTTATTCGAACTCAGGAGATTTCGGAACATGTATTAGTGAAAATTTAATTTCAATAATTTAACACGATCTGCTATACTATAAATCGATCTGCAATTCGATTAAAAAAAAAAAAATTCATACCAATTTATGTGTCTGAGGCCTATCAAATTGGCTGTCAATTCTAAATTAATGTTATTGTTTTTTTTTGGAGAAAAAACGTTTTAGCACATTGTATCGGGGGGGAACAAGATTGGTGCAAAGTTTAAAGGGGATTTCTAGTTTGGTCCAGATAATCTTCACCACTAACCTTTGCTTACAATAAGAGCAATAACAATTGTTCAGATTAACATTTTCAGCTTCCCCCAAGAATTCTTGTGGAGTTACTGTAGGAAATTTAAACAATAATCGTTTGAGCCATTTTCGAAATAAATGCAAAAATATCGTGAAACAAAAATTCACTAAAGTCGCATATCCAGTGGGTGGATTATGACCGAAATCATCGTATCAGATAAGGTACCACTATTATTCGTTTGTGGGGGTGGGACCGACGCTAACCAAAGCCCCACTGGACCCATATACATAGTTACCCCAAAGAAAAACGACAAACAAATCAGTTCTAGAACAGACGCGACTATAACCCACCTAAGATTTACCGCAGCCCGACCAAATTAACTTATAGGAAAATAGCCATGGATATCCTGTTCCGACAAAAGTTCTGAATTGAATTTCCTCAGCACGGATCGAATTTTCAGTGATTTTTCGTTTTATGATATTATATATATATATAAAACATATATATATATAACACATATATATATAACATATATATATACTAATAGATGTAAACAAAGTCTGGTGTGAACCAATCACTCAATTTTTTCTTATTGCAATTTACTTGGTTTTGAATAAATGATTTCTCATTTATTTATAGGGATATTAGCTAATTATAAAATTTACGTATAATAATTAGATCGGAAATATAATATGAAAGTCGCACTTCTGGTAAATAGATTTTCTTCAAAATCGCAATTTTGGTCACACATTACATTCTCATTAATGTTACACAGAATATAGAATAGTTCAATAGATCGAAGAATGAATGAATGAAGATCGAAGAATGAAATGATTCTTTAGAGGAAAGCCTAACATTATCCATTTCTCCCCCTTAATACACCCCTTAATAAATGCATTTTCCCAGAAAAATAATTCAAACAAAAGTTATGGCTGAAGCTTTCAATTGATTTGTTCGTATACCAAGATATCAAGATTAAATTAAATCGTTGAAGCCATTTTCGGGAAACATCGCAAAACTGAAAAATCTATTCGGTAGAGTGGCTAATAACCGGTCGAACGATTTTGATCATAACTTTATTGTAGATGGAACCTAAATAAAATACCGATTTTCAGCTTTCTGCGGTTTTCCATTTTTGAATTATGCTAACCCAAGCACACACACACACACACACACACACACACACACACACACATACGTACCGATTTCCAAAAACCACTTTTGCACACTCCGGGGATTTCAAACCATATAATTCCAGTGAAAACTCAATTTAGAAAATTTCCCACTTTCGCAATACTTCCTCCTCTCTTACCAGGAGTAGGAGAAAGTAATAAATTGTGCCCTAGAAGGTGAAAAAAAGAAGCGGAAATAAGTCTTGAGTGCACACTAAGTGCAGTGTACCTTCATTATAGTTTCTCCTCCATTTTGCAATATCCACTCCGCCAGGCTTTCAAACCAAGCTTACTTAGTATTTCCAGTCCCCAACCATACTTAAACCCTCCAGCAATTCCCCTCCCCGATTCTTCCCATTTCCTTCTTTCAAACAACCGCTCCCTTCTCATTTTAGACCAACAACAAAATTTAATTTCCTAAACTCTGTCAATTTATGTAGACTCACGCTCCTTTTTTCTACATCCTTCTTCTTTTCATTTTAACCACACCGCCGTTCTGAATATATCTTAAAAATAATAATAAAACCAACAAAATTGAACCGGTGTCTGCACAAACACGTCACGAACTATGAATGACAAATTTTATACGTCCATTTTTCTACACTTTATATTGCCAGATAAATGTTTGTTAACTGACGAGCGGCGGCCGGTATTTTGCCAGGCCTGATTGCTTCCATTAATTTAAAGCTCTCATGCTCCAAACTGCACAGTACACATATTATACCACACCAAAAATAAATTACCCCACTTTAATTAATAAAAAAAAAAAAAAAAAAATACCCTTCATTACTTTAACACTTAAAAGCTTCTACTTTGTTAATGATGCACTTTATCAATTAAGAGTGTTTTATTGCTATAATAAATTTTTTTTAAATTATAAGTAATTATATTATTAGACTTCTTTCAAAAGTTTTTTGTTTGACAAGAGAGTGAAGTGCCACTTTTGCACATTAGATCCATGCGAGCAATTGTAAAAGGACTTGATTCTCGCGTCCTTCCTTTTTTTTCTACAACAGTTGAAATTTTAAAAAATGTGGTGTGAAACACTCGTATAACTTCTTTTTGTCTTCAGTTCTATATCAATGGGAGAATCTAAACTTAATTAAATGAATTTTTGTGAGGAAAGCACAACTCCCTCCCACCCCACTCCAAAGTTTCTTTAAATATGTTTCTCGAATCAAGTTTCAAACAAAATAATAGATTTGTTGTGGTGGTTGGTTCCGCAGAGCTGGAAAGCATCAGAGACATTTTCCGTGGTAGCCTGCTTCATTTTGTGGTCATCGACCGGTTT
>JAAEAF010002074.1:0-16923 GCA_011037195.1 Triatoma infestans
ACTGTTTTATCGTTATTTACAATAACATTACCGTTTTCCATGTATTCTCCTTGGTTACAAAAGTTAAAGTTACTTGTTAAATAATTTCTCATTTCCTCTTTGTTAAATATTCCAGCAAAGTCCTGTGTTATATCCATGTCCATTAGGTAGTAATCTTCCTTGCGGAGCTGCTTCAGCAAGTCAGGCAATACTTCCAATAGATTATCTAATTTTACGTCTGCTAACTCCACTTTGTAAGGAAAGCATACGGGATTTTTAAAATTGGTGGTAATATTTTCTATACCTTCTCCGATTATTTCTCTTGTTCCTTTTGCAGTAGATTATCGCTTAGTAAGAGGAAAGGTAGTTTAGCCTTAACTCCATGTTTTGCAGAGACCAATTGTCCAAACTTTCCACGTATATAACTATTAAAAGAGCCACATATTTCTTTCTTAACTAGTTTAGATTTTCCATCTAGTCTTCTAAGCCGCAAATCTTTACAAGCATAATATTGTCGCAAAATGGTTCCGTAATTGGGGCAAGACCGTTATCGTTTGCTAGTAATTGTTCTCCTTCCGTATAATTAATATTACCGACATCGGAAACCAGATTATTATTTTCCATATTTTCTAACAATAACCAATGTCCAAATCTTTCGTTCGTGGGTTTTACTTTCCTTCCATAAAGCTGGGACACACTAAACACCTTCGAGCTATCCATGCTAACACTTCTAACGACACCGACTATTAAACACGATATTATTTTTGCTGCCCCTCTTTTATACCTATCGTGGAAAGGACTTCGGGTAAACTCGGAAATCTTCAGAATCCAATAGGAGGAGAGGGGGTCGTTGAAACTGCTTCGTTGAAAGCATAGCAAGGTAAAATCTTACCTATATGAACAATCAATAACCACTATAGGTGCAACGCTGTTAAACACTTCATAATCTTGCATAAACGGTTTGCTAATTTCCTTTCCATAATATGAATTTTGAAATCTTGCATACATATCATATAATATACCAATTCGCTTTTGTGTGAAATTCAATCCCAAATCATCATATGGATACACTTGATTGTTTAAATACAATTTCATATTGACCAGATTACAGTGATCAAAACGGCTCGTATCTGTCTTTGCATTATCATTGCGATCAGTTTGAAAAGCAACAATAACATAGCGTGGTCTTTCCGTCACAGTTGTAGTTTTAATTGTCCAAGAATGTTTTCCAACACTCTGTGGATGCTGTGGATATGTGTACAGATCCCATGTTCGAAATGGTATTGACACATTTACTCCTTTCTCCAAATAAGTGATTAGATGAACCTTTTCCACATCCGATACAGACACATAAGGTATTTTCCATGCAATTTTTGTAATTGTCACTTTAATCACCTCATCGTCTCCTTCTAAATTAGTCAAAGCAGTGACCGCATTCTCATCTGACCTGGATCTAATGAGAACTAATTCTTGTTTAGCGTTAACGATTATCTTTTTGTAATCTTCATATAGGTAAGATTTTACCTTGCTATGCTTTCAACGAAGCAGTTTCAACGACCCCCTCTCCTCCTATTGGATTCTGAAGATTTCCGAGTTTACCCGAAGTCCTTTCCACGATAGGTATAAAAGAGGGGCAGCAAAAATAATATCGTGTTTAATAGTCGGTGTCGTTAGAAGTGTTAGCATGGATAGCTCGAAGGTGTTTAGTGTGTCCCAGCTTTATGGAAGGAAAGTAAAACCAACGAACGAAAGATTTGGACATTGGTTATTGTTAGAAAATATGGAAAATAATAATCTGGTTTCCGAAGTCGGTAATATTAATTATACGGAAGGAGAACAATTACTAGCAAACGATAACGGTCTTGCCCCAATTACGGAACCATTTTGCGACAATATTATGCTTCTAAAGATTTGCGGCTTAGAAGACTACGATGGAAAATCTAAACTAGTTAAGGAAGAAATATGTGGCTCTTTTAATAGTTATATACGTGGAAAGTTTGGACAATTGGTCTCTGCAAAACATGGAGATAAGGCTAAACTACCTTTCCTCTTACTAAGCGATAACCTACTTGCAAAAGGAATAAGAGAAATAATCGGAGAAGGTATAGAAAATATTACCAACAAATATAAAAATCCAGTATGCATTCCTTACAAAGTGGAGTTAGCAGACGTAAAATTAGATAATCTATTGGAAGTATTGCCTGACTTGCTGGAGCAGCTACGCAAGGAAGATTACTACCTAATGGACGTGGATATAACACAGGACTTTGCTGGAATATTTAACAAAGAGGAAATGAGAAATTATTTAACAAGTAACTTTAACTTTTGTAACCAAGGAGAATACATGGAAAACGGTAATGTTATTGTAAATAACGATAAAACAGTTGGGATTGATTGCTTAACATGGTTAACATCTAACGCCAGAATAAAGATTTATAACAAATTCGTATGTCAATTAACGAGTCCAGTTGTTAGTAAACAGATTGGTAACCATACAATCGATTTTATCAACTGTCCGGATACGAGATTAAAAGAAACATTTTCGTCTGCTTCCGCCAAACAGCATGGTATTACCAGATTAGAAGCAACAATATACAACTATAGTATTGGAAGCCCCCATAATGCATCCTATATTCCTCTAGAAGATTGTTTACACTTATTGGAGAGTAGTAAGATATATTTCCAGGATGCACCGATATACTCTGTTTCTGTTGCAAAAATGTGGACAAAGATTGCGTACGCTTTACAGAACAGTTGTTGTCTTGTATTTAATAATACACTGCAATACGTTTATTGGAGGAACACAAATACAGGAAAGTTAACTGGAATACAGATAAACTTACCGAATGAGAAAGTCTCTAGGAAGAAGATTATAAATTACGTTCTATCTGCGTTTAGTTTTAATTGCTTACCAATTAATTATATAGAAGTTGTAGAAAATACGGACAACAAAGACAACGTTCGAATAGTACAAAAGTGCTACATTAAGGCTGGAGAGACCTACTTCTCTAGGTCTAGAACACCATTCTCTACTATTCCAAAAGTTATAGACATCCAGGAAACCGGGCTAGTCTCTACAAGTAATATTATTCCATGTGTTTTAAGGAAAAGAACAAATAATACTAACAGACTATCCCCATATACTATTAAAGAAATAGAGCCACTGTCGCCAGCGTACATAACATCGGCAAGGAAACGAAAACAGGAACTGGAAGAATTAGATGCTAAAAGGCGGAAGAAAGATTATTTGGAAAGGACAGCAGCAATAAAGGAAGAATATAAACAGCTTCTAGAGAAAGAAGAAAAGATACTCCATTTAAGGGAAAGATTAGAAGACTATTTCTACACCCACTGGAAGAATTTACATCCGAATGCCGAGTATAAGGTGTCTGCATTTACCGTTAATAATAAAGGTAAATATCCGTATGTGGGAGTAGTGGCCGAAAAAGATGGAAATAAAGAAGTTTATTACTTAAAAGGCTGGCATAAAAATATTTTTATGAATGCATATAACAATAGAGAAGGACTTATTAAAGATGGATACGTTATTATTCCTTACAACGGAATGGAATTAATTAGTCTACCTACAGAAGGAACGTTTGTCACGTTTACTACAAATGGCCTTACAACTTACCATGGCCACACGTTCTCCAAGATAGAAAAAGTAAACTTTTACACCGATGTATGGAAAAGTAGGAAAATATCGCATTTACCCAAGAAGACGTGGACCAAATTAAGAACATTACCATGCAAGAGATAAAAGATCCTATTAAATTTCGTGACTGTAACCGTTTAGAAGAAATCGCAGAAGGGACAGAATTGGTAATTACTAGTATTAAGGAAGTTACACACAGGAAGAATCTTCGTTATATATTACAGTTCGAAAATATAAATATGTTCTACTGCTCGAATTACTGGCTGGAAAGAGAATTGGTGGATATGGATTTAAGTTACAGAATAAAAATTAAATTAGATACCTTTAAATATACGCCTAATAGGAATAAGGAAATAGTAGTATTTTGTGTGTAAATTAAAGTCAAAATATCCATAATAACACATAATAAAAATGTTGCAAAACGAATATGGTATTTTTTGTAATATATTTGTATTAATAAATGTGTTATCTGTAATAGATCGTTACTCTTCTAATTCCTTTGGATATGACAATAAAGAACTTGTTTTAGATAAATTACTGTTACATACTAGTGTTAAATAATAAGAAAACCAAAATTTTGATAAAAATTAACAAAATACATATAAAAATCGTGATGGACTTCGGGTAAACTCGGAAATCTTCGGAATCCAATAGGAGGAGAGGGGGTCGTTGAAACTGCTTCGTTGAAAGCATAGCAAGGTAAAATCTTACCTATAGAGAAGGAACCATAGATTAAGATTTAGTTTATTGTTTACAAAAAAAAAAAAAAAAAAAAAACTTACATAAGTATTTGTCAATAAATAAATAAAATAAAATAAAAAAATATATTATAATTAGGAATTACATCGCAAACATTGTGCACACATAGAGGTTAATAAACTTTTGTACGAATGGAAAAATACAGGTTAATGAACCCTGGCCTGGGGTACGTGGGGCAGAGCCTCTCTTTAAGTCTCTGTGTATATATTTTATATATCTATAGAGAGAGAGAGTGAGAGAGAGAGAAAGGATATGGAGAGATGAGGGAGAAGTATGTGGGTGAGGTATAAGGATCTAAAGAAAACTACTATTGCCAAGTTACCACTATAGCTGAGTGGTGTAAGTGATGGACTTGGATGACGAAGGTTGTGAGATCGCTTTTGCTGACCTAAGCAAAAAAAAAAATTAATTTTTAATATTTCTTCGCTTACAGGAAAAGGGGATGGGGAGGGGGTGGGGGAAAAGTTGGGAATAGGTTGGGGGAGGGGAGAGGGATCATGTGGTGGGAGAGGGGTAACTAGGGCGGTGAGGGGGGTGGTGGATCATGGACAGGGAAGGTTGGAAGGTAGAAGGCGAGGGGGGTAGGTGAGGGAGCAAAAATCTGTCCCAGAATCGCCTATTATATACTATCTTGTGATTACTCTGCTATTTTTATTAAATTTGAAAGTGTTAGAGTAAACTATATGTGGTAAATCTGGTATTATTATAAAGTGTTAAATCTAGAGAATTACTTTCTAGTAACAGTTTTAAGTAGCTTTGCTTCTGGAAGGAAATATTACGTGAGAAAAAGAATAAAATTAAACGTTTTAGTGGATTTTTGTTAGTCAGGTATGTTAGCTGCTAGTGGTAATGGGGACGCTGATAACATGGCCAGTGGTGGTGATAGTGGGGGTAGCGATCTTGTTAGTAAGCTGCTTAATAAGATTGAATCTGTTCATGATGATTTACGATCTGTTAAAACAGATCTTCTTAATATTAACTTAAAATTAGATACGTACAAATTAGAAAATGAGCGAATCAAAAAAGAGAATAAAGTATTAAAGCAGGAAATTAAGTTGATTAATTAATCTGTTCAGTACGGCATTCAATACACAAGATATAATGGTGTAATAATATATAATGTTCCCTTTTCCTCTGAGGAGAATATTATTAAACATTTTGAGAAGATATTTCTTGTAATGGACCTACCATTTATTGAAGATAAAATTTTTGATTGCTACCGACTAAGTCAGAAAAATAGTATAAATAAAAATGCTAATTTTCCACCACCTATTGTTTTTAAATTCACGTCAAACCTTTACAAAAGGGAGCTCTTAAAAAGGAAAAACTATTTAAAATTAATTTAAAAACCGATTTATTTGGACACACTGATGTTAGGCCAATTTTTATTAATGAACTTATGTCCCCATTTAATGCTCGAATATTCAACGCAGCAAAATCTTATCAAAACCAAAAAAAAATTAAGTTTGGGTGGTTCAACAATAATTTCGTTAAAATACGTCTTTCGGAAAATGAGGCAATCTTAACAATTAAAAATTTGACTGAATTGAATGGGCTGTTCAGTGAAGCAACTAATACTATAACAACTGATGATGATGTTGCGGATTGCGGTGACCTCGACTCTGATGTATCTTCAAAATCTGAAATTTCTACCAAAGGAAGTAAGAAGAGGAAATTTACTGGGCGGCACGGATCCTTTTTTAAAACCAAGCAGCCGGAAACCTCCTCAGAAATAGAAGATTCTAAGAAAAAAATCTCTAGTATTAATTTAGGTAATTTGCATAACTCTGGTTTTCATTTTCAGGATAATAAAAATTTTAATATTGCTTTTTGGAATGTTGAAATTAAAGCAATTATTTAAATTAAATTTTGAAGAAATTAATATTTTAACAGAGAATGATATTATTTGTTTATGTGAAACATGGGATTATAATAATAAATTTATCAAACTTTAAATTTCTAAGTAAATATTCTTTGTTTACGAGTGATGCGGTTAAAGTTTATTCTCGTGGCAGGGCTAGTGGCGGCCTAATGCTGCTTATTAAATCAAAATATGAAAGTTCTGTAAATATTATCAATAAATGGCTTACTGGTTATTTATTTCACTTAAAATAGATTGCCGCCAATTTATTATTGGAATAATATACTTTAAACCTGATATTGATGATGTTCTTATCTTAGATTTATTTAAAACTGTATTGGAAGTTATATCCCAAGGACCCTAAATTAACTTTTTAAAAACAATTTATTTAATATAATTACAATAATAGTTAATGACAATATATAATACACTAGATAACTATAGGAACTTAGATGTGAACTGTATGGTGGCGAGCCTAGCACTGACTGCCTGCTGGTCGGTGGCTGTATTTATATGATGTCAGCCTCTGCTGACGCAGCATTGGTAGTTTTCCATGAGTAGCGTCATAACTCCTCCCTCCTCAAGTTTGGAGCTCCTGTGGCAAATGGCATGAGAGTCCGGGGTAGACTGTGGCTGGTGCTGGCTGTAGAGGCATGGTTTGTGGCTGGGTTCCACCTTGCTGTGGATTTGGTTTCCTTCTACAGACATAGTAGAAATATAAGAAACATAATGATAATAAGAGGGCTATCGCCATTATGAGGTAGTAGTAAATAGTCGCTGAACTACTGGGTGTCTCCTCCAGGTGTTCCAGTGGTTCCATTCTGAGGTTAATTTGGTGTAAGTCTTCGATGAGATGTTCAGGTTGGTGTGTGTGTATACTGGGGCAGTAGTTACCATGCCCTTGGAGTCCTTGTATATGTGGATGGCTTTGCTGTCTAGTAGGGTCTCGTCTTTGGTCAGCTTTATGAGGCTGGTATTAGTGAGGAACATGGTGTCGTTGCGGTTGCCTTTGTTCACTACGATTCTCTTAGTTCTGAAGGTCAGATAGTAGTCAACAAAGGGGATGTATTTGATGAATGGTGTGCTTGATGTATATACCGTCTTGCATGCTACTAGGTCGATGTTGGTGATAATTTGCCGAATGCAGTCGTTTTGGATGCTGGTTTTGTTGTGGCAGTACATAGCACTGTTGATTTCCTCACAGGTGGCTGTAAATAACTCATCTTGGGTTTTTAGGATCAAAGGTGGGTGGACATGAATTGTCAGGAGGTGATTGTCCCTTTCTATAGGGTAGGACAGAAGGAAGTATGTCTCAAGAGGAGAGGTTTTTAGTGGAACGTTAATAAAGTAGTAGATGTTCCATTTTTTTATCAGCAGTGTACCTTGCTCAATTGCCAAAGTGCTTCCATGTCTGGGGTTACGAATGTTACATTATGAGATTTTTGCAGTGACTCGAGATCTCTGAGAAGAAAGATGCTGGAATGTATTGTGTTTAGTCTACAGAATTCCAGAGAGTTTTCCATGTCGTCAATTTTGTTGGCGATAAGGACCAGGTTAAAGAGGACAGAATTAAATTGTTGGTTCAGTTCAATTTGGCTTACTATAGGGTTGGAGAAGAAGGTGGTCATTTTTTCGTTGTTGTTGCGTATAATCTGGATGTCATGGTTGAATTCTTCGATTACTTTTTTGTTTATTGCCATCTGATTTTTTAGGTTGTTTTAGAGGTGAAAACTGTTACGTACGATTGTGTTTATAATTTTGTCGTACCTTTCTTTGTCGTCACTGTCCATATTTCCGGTTAGCCAGGATATGGCTTTACCTAGGCCGTTAATGAGTCCACGTTTAGGTCTGGATTTGTTGAGAGTTAAATGATCTAACTTATTTCGAAGGTAATAATAATATTTAAAGAGCGACTTTATCTGGTGTGTTTTGTTGAGATGATATGAAGTGCTAATCACGTTAAGAGTCTTATCTAGTTCTATGTCAAGTAGTTGTACGTCAGCAATATGAATGAAAGTATAGTATCTGTCTATGACGTAAGCTGGGTTAAATGCGATGGGCAAAACCCCAGGTCCATGCATGAGGTCAGTTATCTCTAGGCCGTTGGCTACATTCCCCGCCGTCAGCAGTTGCAATGTGTGCATCGTTATCAGCAGTTGGAATGTGTGAGTCATAGTTTGCATCTGCGTCTGTAACAGAGATAGTTCGTTGTGTGAACTTCCCTGGTCTTTTTAATAGATTAGGATGCACTTTAAAAGATTTCCTTTGCGTGGTTACTAATTTAGTTTTTTGAGAATAATTTCCCCTTTTAAATTTTGGCTTGGCTTTGCCATATTGTTTGTCTCGTATGTAAATTTCGCCTTCCGGAATTTCGATATTTTCTCTGGTCTGGTTTAGTCTATTAGTCCGTGTTTCTTTTTCTTTTTCGATAATTTCTTTAATAGCGCGGGCTACCAATTCCCTGTCTTCATGGTATTCTTTCTAAAACATGGACTTTCTGTTCTAAAACCAGGTCTTGTGCGTAAGTGGTAGTTTGTATTCCGAAGGTGATGTCGTTTGGTGTCATTTTGAGGTTAGAAACTATGGCGTTGTTGTAGGCTATTAGTCCTAGTCTTAGAATTTTATTGAGGGTGTAGTCTTTTCCGTGTTTGATTATATTTAGAATTTCAATTAGTGTTGAATGGGCTCGGTTTATTAGTCCGTTGGAGTCTGAATGGTTTGGGGTAGTAAAGTGGGTGTCTATGTTATTGTATTTTAGAAAGTTTTCCGCTAGTCCGTTTTTAAATTCTGTCCCGTTGTCAAATTGAATTGTCTTAGGGCAAGGGAATAGACTTAGATAGTGTTCTAAAGAAGTAACGATTTCGTGAACAGAGGAGGTTACGGATAACCGTATAGTTTTTTGGAGAAACAGTCAATGAGTGTAAAGATTTGCTTCCCGTTGTAGTGTAGTATGTCGCTTTGTAGTCTCTCGAAAGGTTTGGAAGGAGTAGGGGTAATTTCATAAATTTGTCGTATCGGTCTACGCTCGTATTTTACCTCCTTACAAAGGGAACAGTTATTGATTACTTTTGTTATCTGTTCTAGCATTTTTGGCCAGTAGTAACGTTTAGTTAGGGTTCTGTACACTTCATGTATACCACGGTGTGCGGTTTTGCCGACATGATAATTTTGAATAGTTTCTTCTTGTTCCGAGGAGTCTGTTATGTCTAGTCTTTTGGTGTAGTAGCGTTTGAGTTTGACTGTTGGAAATTTGTCTTTTATTATGTTGGACAGGTGAACAAAGATTTGGTCATATATCTGTTCGTCAATGGAGTTTTCTATAGGAGGTGAGCACAGGACGCCGTACGTATGGTTCGGTTGTAAGTACTCTAGGCAGTATTCGTCTATGTCGTTAGAGTATGGGTACCTGGTGTACCAGTTGTACCGTGTTTTGTTAAACGGTCTGTCGATTGGAATTTTCGTCTCGGGGTTGCCTCGGGGTTGCCTCGGGTTAGAACAATTTGGAATTTTTCCACGTTAATGCAGCGTGTTTTGTCGTCAATTATTTTAATTTGGCTGTTAGAGGATTCTTGGGAGTGTTGCGTTTGTAGGCTTTCATTGTCGTCTTCGGCCGTAATGTTTTCATTGTCGTCTTCGGCGGTAATGTTTAGGGCTCTGGCTAAGTCTTCTAGGATGTCGTCACTATTCTCAGGCGAAGAGGCCGAGAGGAATTCGTCCAGGACTTCGTCTGGATTTGGACTTGGGGACGAGGTCTCTAGGGCATTTAGGTCTTTTTCTTCTGGCGGGTTTCGTGATAGTGCGTCTGCTACTACGTTAGTCTTTCCCTGTACGTACTTGACGTCAAAGTCAAAGTCAGCTAATTGTAATTTCCATCGGATGAGTTTAGCGTTTGGCTCTTTTAAGTTGTGTAACCATTGTAATGGTCTGTGGTCTGTCTGTATTGTAAATTTGCGTCCGTAAATGTATGGTCTAAAGTGTTTGTAGGCCCAAACTATGGCCAGTAGTTCTTTTTCTATAGTGGAGTAATTCTCCTCCTGTTTATTTAAGGTGCGGGAGGCAAAGGATATGGGAAGGTCTTTTCCGTCGAGGTTCTGGGATAGGACGGCTCCGATAGCATAATTGGAGGCGTCTGTTGTGAGGATAAAGGGTTTCTCGAAGTTAGGCAGTTGCAGGATGGGACTATTCTGTAGGAGGGATTTCAACGTCTCAAAGGCTTGTTTATAGCTGTCGTCTATGATGTCTTTGTCTTTTCTTAGTGAGAGGGTTAGAGGTCTGGCTATCTTGGCATAGTTTTTGATCATTTTTCGGTAGTAGCCTGTAAGACCCAGGAATTGTTTAATTTGTTTTGGTGTCTTGGGAAGTGGGAATTTAGCAATAGCGTCTAGTTTGGCCGGGTTAGGTTGTATACCCTTGTCGGAAATGATGTGTCCTAGGAAGAGAAGTTCACGTTTGAAGAATTCCGTCTTGTCAAGTTGAATTTTTAGATTGTGTTGTCTGAGTTTGTCGAAAACGGTCTTAAGGTGTTTTATATGTTCGTCCAGGCTGTCGGAGAATATTATAATGTCGTCCATATATACTAACACGTTAGGGATTCTGGAAAAGATGGAATTCATGGCCCTTTGGAAGGTGGGGGGGGGGGCGTTCTTGAGCCCGAAAGGCATGCGTAGGAATTCGTAGTGTCCGTTTTCTGTGGAGAATGCTGTCTTAGGAACTGAGTCGGGGTCCATCTCAATTTGGTGGAACCCTGAAGCTAAGTCAATGGCGGAGAAATATGTCGCGCGTCCTATTTTGCCAAATAAGTCTTCAATGTTAGGAAGGGGGAATTTGTCTTCGACCGCCTTGTTGTTAAGTTTGCGGTAGTCTATCACCATTCGTATCTTCTTTTTGCCTGAGGCGTCCGGTTTCTTCGGTACTACCCAAATTGGGCTGTTATAGGGGGAGTTAAAGTGTTGTATTACTTTGTTTTCCAGTAGTTTGTCAATTTCCGTTTGTACGTCTTTTCGATAGATTTCCGGGTATCTATAGTTTCGAGTGTAGACTGGGTTTTCGTCAGTGGTTCGAATTTTATGTTTCAGTAAATCAGTACAGCTTAGTCTGTCGTGCTCTCTTTTAATTATCTGGGGGTAGTTTCTTACTAATTCTATTATTTTATTTTTCTCGTCTGAATTCATGTGCTCCTTTTTTATTTCTCTTAACCTACGTTCGTCAGACATTTCGGGACAATTGGTCACTACTACGTCCGGGATGCTTATACTAATTTCCTGAGGTTCGTCGACATCCATGGGTTCAGGGCAAATGGCCATGACTTCCTTGGATTCAACTTCGCACAAGATTTTATTATTCCTAACGCTATAGAGGCCTTCTTTAATTGTGACCTTATCATTTATTTCTATATTTTCATTAATTAATCCGTTTTTTAATTCTTTATTTTTTACCGGAAGTTCTATAAAATTAACTCCCTGTTCTAATTTTATTACGTTTAAGTTATTTTCAGGGATATCAAGTGTAAATTTTAAGGGGATTATACCCTGAGGGTAAGAAAGGATGTTCTTATTTAAGTCTATGCTCATTCCTAGTGCCTGCATAGTTTTGTGTCCTAAGAGTATGTCGTATTTGTCAGAAAAGGGGAATACATGGAATTTAGTTTCTAAGTTTACGTGAAATGTGTCTTGTATGTTGAGGGTGCAAGATTGTTCTCCATTCTTCTTTCCAGCGGGTGTAGTTATTATGAATGGGTCGTTGGATAGTGTTATGTCAGTCGGGACAACGTTGGGATTTATGTAGTTTTCCGCTGATCCGGTGTCGATGAGCCATTTCAGTCCGTATCTGTCCTCAAAGTGTGGGAGAGACTTGTCTACTAGGTTTAGGTTGAATTCGGGGGGCCTTCTTGACTCCCGTGGCCAACGTCTAAAAAATGATCGAATTTTTCAGTTATTTTGTCTAGTGAGTTCTCTAAGCGGGAAAGTCTGTTTTCGTAAGCTTGGTCCGGTTCAGAGTACTTTTCAGGTTGCTTGTCATTTTGGCAATGCGTCAGTTCGTGAGGAGAAATGTAATCTTTGAACCTGTGTCTGCCTGCAGTACGCATAGACACCGTGTTTTGGGAAAAGTAACCAGGAGGTAATCTGGGTCGATTAAAAGGATGGTTAGGATTATTCGGGTTATTGGGATTGTTTGGATTTATAGATTGTCTAAAATTTAATCGTTGAGGTTGTTGCAGTTGTGGTTGCAGTTGTTGTCGGTAAAGAGAAGTTTGAGGTCTTTGCTCCATAGGCCTGGGATTATATTCAATTGGTTGGTATGGTAGTTAGGGGTCTGATTCATTGGGACGTATTGTGGATTCGGTCTATAAGAGTATTGGGCATTCGGTCTGTAAGGCTGTTGGTATTGGTTTGGTTTCTGAAATGGTTGGTTGGGTCTTTTAGGACCGTGAGAGGAGTTTAAATTAGCTACAATGAAAGAACATTTGTTGTAGATAATGTTTCGTACCTCGTCTAGAGTGCTCGGATCAAAGATCATAATGTGGTTGCTTAATGTCGGGGGCAGGCATTTATATATGTGGAAGATTATTTCCCTGTCGACTCGGGTTATCAATTGTTTCAGGGCGTCTGCTGTGAGTCCGTCTAGTTTTAGTCTAATATAAACTAAGTTTCGCAACTCCTGTATCCTATTGACGAAGTCAATGGGAGACTCTCTAGCATGCATTCTGGTTTGTAGAATTTCATCTTTGAGGATCTCGTAAGATCTCGAGTCAGCAAAACTTTCTTTTAAAAACTTTAATAAATTTAATAAATGGTCCACGTTATGTGAAAGAAGTATGTTTCTAGCGGGCCCTAGCAGTCTACTCTTAACTTTTATAAAAAGGATATTGTGGTTGTAATCCCTTTCAATTATATTTTCTGCGCAGACTGTGGCGAAGGCACTTTCGACAATCTCGCAGAAGAACGCTAGCTCGGAAGGGTTTCCGTCAAAGTAGGGGATGTGGTCATAGTCTTCTTTGGAGATTTTGTAATTTATTTGGGCCATTTCAGGGATAGTTTCTTTGGGGAGAACTAGTTTAGAGGGTTTAAGGACAGATGAGCTACTTACAGTTTTTAAGCGTTGTTGTTGACTCGCCAGCTTGCTTTTCTTTTATCGTCTGAGGATGGTCTGGTTCTTGTAGGTGGAGTGCTGCGAATAAGCCACTGATGTGGGAGCTTCAAGTCTTCTTTGAGACAAATGGTCGCACGTGAGACAAGTGGTCGCACTAGACTTATAAGCTTTCGCAGTCCCTGTTCGCGGGCGCAAGTTATATCCCAAGGACCCTAAATTAACTTTTTAAAAACAATTTATTTAATATAATTACAATAATAGTTAATGACAATATGTAATACACTAGATAACTATAGGAACTTAGATGTGAACTGTATGGTGGCGAGCCTAGCACTGACTGCCTGCTGGTCGGTGGCTGTATTTATATGATGTCAGCCTCTGCTGACGCAGCATTGGTAGTTTTCCATGAGTAGCGTCATAACTTGGATGATATTATTTCATGTTATGGATGTCACAACATTATACTCGGGGATGATTTTAATTCTAGAATATCAAATCTAAATAATTTGGATGAGGAAATTTTTGAAATCTTTTCTTGATCCTAAAAGAAGATCGTTAGATCAAAAAGAGTGTAAAAGGGTTAGTCGATTAGTGCAAATTATGGAAGAACTAGGCTTGTTTGTGTTAAACGGACGATCTTGTAGCGATTCCCCAGCTAAATTTACATATATATCACCAAAAGGAGGTAGCGTAATTGACCTAGTTTGGATTAATCCATTAACCTTATCGTTAGTAATTGATTTTAAAGTTATAAATATGTTTTTTTCTGATCATTCTCTATGCCAGCTCACTCTATCATCTGACATATCTTCTACTGTTAATCAAGCGAAACGACCTCAATCTAAGTTTATTTTAAAGAGAGACGATTCTTCTAAGTGGGTCGATTATCGAAAGGCCCTATCGATTGTGCAATGGGATACTATTTTGTTGAGTAAAGAAGTTAATACTCTATCTAATAATTTTATCTCTACTTTATTCCAGTCCCTGGTAGCCGCAGATATCTTATGTTCTGTCACTACTAAAAGTGTTTCTAACACATATAAGAATCAGTGGTTTTCTGAAGAGTGTTATGATGCGAAAAGGGAAGTTAAAAATCTTCTTAAGTTATGTAAAAAGAATAACTTTAGCCGTGAATCACTTTCGTTATTTTTGGAGGCTAAAAAATGTTATAGAAATTTAATTCGGACGGCTAAATCTAATTATGTTTTAAAAATCCAATCTTCCTTTAGAGATACGCGTAGTTCTAAACAATTCTGGCAAACGATACAAAAATTCAGGGGGAAAAAAAAGTATGTGAATGAGATTTCTATTTCCGATTGGTCGGATTTCTATAATTCTATTTACCCCCCTAGAACTTTAAGTGATGATAATTATTTTGGTACGTTTGACCCTCAAATGGATTCGGAATTCTCTAGAGATGAACTTGTACGAGTTTTAGCCACCATTAAAGTTAATAAAGCCCCTGGTAGAGACAGGGTTCCAAATGAGGCCTTCAAATTTCTCTCGGATAATTTGATTATTATTTACTTAATCTTTTAAATAACGTATGGTCCGTTGAAGAAATACCTGCCTCGTGGAGTATGTTGAGAATGAAAATGATTTATAAAAAAGGAAATCCCAGAGACTCTTTTAATTATCGCGGAATAGCTTTAGTGAATTCATTAACAAAAATTTTTACACAAGTTTTATATAACAGAGTAAGCAATTGGGCTGAGGAGAATAAAATTATACCCGAGGAACAGATGGGGTTCCGGAAGGGAAGGGGATGCAGTGATGCTTGTTTGGGATATCGTCTGCTATAAATATCCATCTTAGACAAAAGGGTAGGGAGCTTTATGTGATATTCGTAGATTTCCGCCGTGCCTTTGATAGTGTTTCGCATGATCTAATGTGGGTAAAATTATTTAAATTGGGCATGAGTCCTAAGGTTATCAGGGTTATTACAAAATTGTATAATTCTGCAAGGATGTATGTTGATAATAACACAGATCAATCTGAGATGATAGATGTCACGTCTGGAGTTCTCCACGGGGAAATTCTGAGCCCTTTATTATTCAGTCTGTACCTTTGTAATATTGTAGAGTATTTTACTAGTAGGGGAGCACAGGGAGTTTATCTTAACAACCTCCGCGTCCTGTTACTATTACTGTATGCCGACGATTTGGCAATTATTGGCTTCTCGTGGCACGATGTTCAGAAGAAACTTAAGATTCTTGAAGATTATTGTAAAGAGAATCACTTAAACGTTAACCATAAAAAAGCTGTTATAGTAGTCCCTTTTAAAAGAGGAGGCAGATTAAAAAGTTTAAAGAAATTCTTTCTCAATAACTTAGAGATTGAGGTACAAAGAAATTTTACATATTTAGGTGTCCCGCTTTACTCTTCAGCTAAATTTGCTAAATCTGCTTCAGATTTTTTAACTTAAAGTTCTTTGGCTATTCCAGGAGTGTTAGATATTCTCAAGTCAGTAAAAATTGATAGCTGGCAATCAAGCATCCAATTGTTTGATAGTCTTGTGGTCAGTGTGTCAGGATGTCTGGTTGGCACAAGACTTAAAACTGATTTGTGATAATTACTCTTCCCTAATCGAAGCGTGTAGAAATAATCTTTTATGTAAAGATATCTCTAAGGCAGAGACTTCTCATTACAATATGTATTTTAGAAATATAAGTACCCTAGGATTGGGAGAAGAGTATTTAATGTATATACATATAAATAAACTTAGAATATTTTGTCAGTTGCGGTTAATGGGAAAGAAGGTTAATAGGCTTTTTTATAATGGGACAGCTTATAAGTTCTCTCCAGAGTCGATTTGCCCATTATGTAATTCGGGTAGTTTGGATAGCTTAGAACATTTTGTTTTAGAATGTAAATTATTTAATAATCTCCGTAAGCTCCATATTTCCGAATATGTTAGTGACGTCTTGGATGTGAATTTAATATTTTGTAACTTGTTGGTACCAGAGTCAGTTTCAAAAATCAATAAAATTTTCTATTATATTTCTAAGGCCCTCAAATTAAGAAATGTTGTGTTAAATCTTCCCTAGAGGCATATCTCTATTTATTTATATTTTTAATACATGCTGAAAGTGTGACAGCTTGTTAATTTTATTTCATTACTTTTTGGTTTTTATTTTTTATTCTTAAGGGTAAATGTTTCTTTTTCTTTTGTTTTTGAATTTGGGTAAACTTGACATTTTGTAAAATTTTCTTTTTGTTTTTGAAGTATGATGTTATTTTATTATGTATATGTTTTATAATGTACTACTCAACTCTTGCTAAAAAATTATATTTTATGAGCAATAATAATAAATTAAAAAAAAATATATATATAATAATAATGTGTAATATATAATGTGTAAAGTATAATAATATTTTATTATGAATTAAATAAAGAAATACAATTTACAAGTATATATAAGTATTTTATGACTTGGATATTCCGTCAGCCGGTATTTAGGTATACATACGTTCGTGGATGGCATATGTGAATGTTGTGTGAAAGGTGAAATATTGAGTGGAATGCATAATTATAAAAAACTCAATTATAAAAAAAAATATATTTAGGTATACATGCGTG